>PVLC010023256.1:0-25789 GCA_004027655.1 Graphiurus murinus
CCCCAGCAGCTCTCTCTCTAGGCGAGAGGTGGAGGCTTTTAAAGCTGCGCAGGGCCTAAGCCACGAGGCGTCTCATACAGCTCTCACCTGGGCCGGCCATGAGTCGGGCGTGCTGGTGCATGCGCTCTGGCGTGGCACAGCCCCGGGATGTTATTCACCTGCAGCTGCTTCTGGCACTCTGCCAGGCGCCATCTAGAGGTGAGGTCCAGCTGGCCAGTCTAGGCCCCCGACAACTGTCCTCGTGGGGGGAGTGGCATTTTGTTCCTACTGAAAAGATTGTTACTCCAGGTATACATCTGCTTCCCTGCATGCAGTGTCTCCCTGGACTGCCACGTGTGGGCTTACCCGGTGCCTAATGCCCCAGCCACCTTGCTGGAATTCACTGGTCTCACCATGCAGCCCACCGCCCTGATGTAGCTGGCTTGGACCAGATAAGTGGCAACGTCTTGCAAGCCTAAAAAAAGCAGAGTTCTCTAGGATGCTAATATGCTCTGAATCAGCACCCAATATATGATGTTCTTTTTCCCTTAGCCAGGATTCAAACTAGTGTGTTGCCTGTAGACAGTGTATAGTTGGATATTGTTTTTTATGTACTCTGCCAATGTATGGTGTGTGTGTGTGTATGTGTGTGTGTGTGTGTGTGTGTGTGTATGTGTGTGTGTGTATGACTGGGGATTGCACTAGGGGCATTCTATTTCTGAGCTATATCCCCAGCTCTTTTTATTTTTATTTTGAAATTTGCCCTCACTCTATTGCTTAGGGTCTTGCTAAGTTGCTGAGGCTGGCTTTGATCTGTGATCCTCCTGTCTCTGCCTCCAAAAATCCCTGCCTTAGAATAGGTTCATGGCAAGACACTCATACCTAGAAGGGTTGATTCTCCTGCACCCATCCTCCGCTTTTCCTGTTAGCAGTATCTATTTCTAATCAATTTCTCTTCAGATTTTATTTACAGTATTCTTAAACATGGCAGAAGTTATATTCACCCAAACCAAGGTCTTCCCTTCTTGGAGATTATCAAGACAGGCTCCTATTATGAAGAACTTCTTTCTGCGTTGTGTGGCTCATTTTGAAACACCTCGTTAGCAAGGGACTTTCAAGGAAGGGAGGGCTGTCAGAATGACAATTTGAACTCTCTTGGGAAAGGGACTGATTAGTGCTCACAGCCAGCAAGTGAGTGGCTTCTATTATTTTACGGGTTTAATAATTGACCATTGTTGAAACTTTCTCCACTGAGTAATTAACTGCTCCCCTCCTGCTAGAAACTGGAGAAAATGTTTCAGTCTTGTGCCTTTGCAGGGACCATAATAGGTGCTGGTTTAACTAACCATGGTCACCAAAATGGTCCTTTGTCCTCTTGCTCTCTCCCGGGCACACAGTTTTAACAGGCAGGCACATCTCTCTCAGGGCTTTTTAGAATGCTCAGAAAGCCGGTAAGCGCTCATTCATGTATTTCTGTAAACACCTCTACACTGATGTCAAGCCTCAGTGCCCGGCTAACTGTAATTTAAATACAATTTATGATTCAAGTCAAGATCCTGATTGCGTTTAGGTTGCTCATGATAGAATCGATTCATTTTGGCCGGGAAAGAATGATGCATTGGCTGCCCGACTTCCTGTCCCTGGGACTTCAGCTTCCAGAGCGTCTCCCTGCGTGTCGCCGAGCGGCCCACCTCTCCCTCCTGACATTCCCAAGACACAGCCTCAGCTCCTGTCACCTGCTCAGAGGAGGTCAGGGC
Source organism: Graphiurus murinus (assembly GCA_004027655.1). NCBI lineage: Eukaryota > Metazoa > Chordata > Mammalia > Rodentia > Gliridae > Graphiurus > Graphiurus murinus. The sequence goes on from PVLC010023256.1 coordinate 1,737, forward strand.
AGAACATTCTGATCTGTCACCCAGGGAGAGCGAGCAGAATGACTTCATCAACAGAACAGCTTCTTTATGAGAAAACTGAACAAACCAAGGTTTCGGTTTGCGGCAAGGCAGGCTGTTGACAGGTTGACGGTGTGACGCACTGTGTGGGAAGCCAGGGGGAAGGGCTCCGTCAGACACAGCAGTGGAAGGCGGGCGTGGTGCTGAGGCCGCCAGCTCCCAGGGGCACGCAGAGGCCGCGTCCTCCACTGCTTTTAGATTTGCCCTTTGTGAGTGACCACTCATCCAGTGCTCACATAGTGTGCCAACCCCACACGCCCCTCGTCGGAAAATCAACCTGCTTTGGGCTTTCACGTTGCATGATGAGCTTTGTCCTGCCGTGGACGCAGGCTGGAAAGAACTTCCAAGATCAGGGTGGAGCTGCAGACAGATTTATTGGGGGGGGAGGAGGCATATTTGGAGAATATGGGTCAGCTCAAGGGAGAGAAAAAGATAGGGATGTGGGCTTTCCATAAGAAAGTTTGAAAAGGGGAAGCAGATAGGGTGGGCAAGTTGGCAGCACAGGGGGTGAGCTGCATCCCTTTCGATTGTAGGTCTATGGGCCTTAGCACCACTGACTGCAAACACGCCTGGTGTGCTGGCAGGCCTGCTCTAACTGCAGGAACCAACGGGTCCCCCAAAGCCTGGGGGAGTTTTCCAGCGCACTCCCGGAGGGGTGGAGGCTGTGGGTCTCACTGTTCCCTCCCACCGTGAGCTGGAAGACTCTGGGGTGAGCGCTGCCCCTTCTCCCCGCTGGGGATCCCAGTCCCGGGCCGGCGGGGGCGGCATGACCTGGGAGGTTCTAGGTTCAACGTTACTGCGCACTTGTCTCCCCGGCTCCCCCTCTCATTTCCCAGCAGCACCCTCTTCCCACGCCAAGGCCAGGCACCCCAAGTTTGAACCAACAAAATTCGCATAGACCCTAGACCACCTAAGTGCCTGCTGTGTTCCCTTTAACCAGAGCGAAGCTGCCGTCTCTCGGGCCACTGTGAGAGTGGACTTTGATGGCAAACACCTGTGCAAATAGCGCTGCCATGCAAGCGCCAGGCCTTCCCGGGGACTGTCCTCTGTCCACACTGATGTCGCAATCTGCAGTCCACGTGGTCAGCTGCTTGCCTGTCCAGTGGAGATAAGCCCAGCACATCCATCACAGATATGGAAAGCCTGGCCGAGGCTGGGGGACAGCCACGAAGAGAGTGAGGTCAGAGGCTAGGACAAAGCCCGCCTGCGGCCCGCTGAAGATGGGCAGGGGGCTGCTCCCCAGGCAAGCCAAGCCCTGCACTTGTGCTCCCGAAGCCACACAGAGATCGGTGGCCTGCCATCTCTTAGGGATAAGGAAGCTGGCCCCTTACGGGCTTCTGGGAGATGGGAGGTAGAGAAAGCGGCTTTGACAAGAAGTCCCTCAGTGCCAGAGCGTCTCTGACCTTGCGTTATGTGACCTGCCACCCTGGGGCCTGGACATGGGCCACCTGACTCTAGAACTCGAGGTTTGGGCCACCAAGTGGGCTGCTCCTCCCCCCACAGCATGCAGAGATCTGGCTTCCCCAGGTAGGAAGTGGGGAGCGAGTCCATTGAGGCTGGGTGCAGCTTCGGGGAAGGGACGCCCCAATTCAACAGAGGCATAAAGGAAACATAAACATATTCCAAGCTCACGTGAAGGCCCTGCTGCCAACACAAATGGGGTGTTCTCCCTTGTCAGCAAACCAGGCTTGCCTGTCTCGTTTCTCAAACTCATAGTCCCCATCTTGCAGCTAGCAGGGCAGAGGGAGGGGGGAACCTTCCTTTGTGGAGAAGCACCACAAAGTCCTCTCGAAGGCCCCGTGGCTCTGCCATGCCATCTCCCTGTTCTGATATCACCTGGCCACACCCACCAGCAAGGGAGGCTGGGAAATGCAGTCTTCGTAAGTATGGCTCTTGTGCCCCTGGGATAAGAGTCTCTGTTTTCCAAGAACACCCTGCAGAGCAAAGCGTTCTTGCTTCAGCGCAGATGTTTAATTTGCAGAAATTCCCAAACCTCACCGTTGTGCTATTTATTCAATGCAGGAACCGAGTCACAGACAATCTGCGTTTCTGTCCATTCCAGTGTAAACAGTTACCAAGCGCAGGGGACGGTGCTGGGTGAGTCGGCGCTAATTTCTGCAGGGTTAGTAAAACTACAGGTAAGCGATTGCTAAGTACTGCGTACATAGAAGCAGGAGAAGAAACCTCCTGGGGAAACCCAGAATCTTAGCTCATTCAACCTCTCCAGCGTCTCTCTTCACCACAAAGCCTAGTGGAGAATTCCTTTTCCCTCATCCTAACTGCCCCTCTGCTTTACTTTCTCTGTAGCAGCGTGGAGGGACTTGCAGGTCATCCAGTGACACAAAGGCATGGAAGTTGGAAATAAGACATGACTCAGGTGCCTCGAGGCCCTTGGTAAGCAACCGGACTGCAGGTCTTCATCAATTCGCTTCCAGTGCAGTAGGACTTGGAGCAGAATGCCATCCCATAACCATCGCTGGGCTTCTGGTTCTTGCTAACATCTCATTGCAAGAGGAGAAAATGGTGACCAGGAGTGGAATCTAGAGGGCTGGACCTCTGTCTCTGGACACTGGACCACCTTCTCTGTCTACGTGAACATTTGACCATCTTCTACCTCAGCAGCATTGTCTTGAAAGGTTTCAAATTGTAATGATGTTGCACAAAGAAACAAACCAGCTGAATGCACATTTAATCTTCTGAATTCGCTGGGTCTCAGAGAAAAGGGTTTCTGCTGCTCCAGAGGGAGGCCGGGCCCGTGGCCGACAGACCTACTGTCCTCTCTGTCTCTGTCCACTCCAGTGCTGCACCTGGCCTAGGGTGCTTGGCGCCCTTCTGGTCCCACGTCAGAGAGGCCTGGCCAGGGCCGAGCCAGCTCTCTTCCCCCACGCCCAGGGATTCTTCCCGGGCTCCAGGCAGGCCCGGCACAGCAATGGGAGCCACACCCTGCGGGGAATGATTCCCGCAGATCCAGCCAACTCCAGCTGGGTCTGAAGCCCCTGCCTTCCAGCGCAGTTCCTGAGCCCCAAAGGAGCACATTTTCCCCAAGGGCCGAAAGAAATGGAGGGTTTTTATTTAGCTCTGGCGGTCCGTGGAAGTAATGGAGATATAAAGACTCTTGTTTAAAATGACTGATATTTTTTAAAAGTCATCTCATTAGTGCATTGCAATCATACGTCATAGTGAGGTGCAAGGTGGTAAAAACTATACATGCACGCAGGTCTTGTCTGTTTCCTTCCATAGCCTGCTAATTTGAAGAGACACCGAGACAGCACAATCCATTCTGAAATTCTGGTGAGTTCCACGTCTCACCTTGACGAGTAACACCCTCGTTAAGCTTTTCCCTCCCGCATTTTATTCTAATGAAAAACACCCCTTTGCATGGTTCTCTGCCACAGCTAGTGTAAGGTTGTATTCTAGATGCCGGGGAAGTTCAGCACAGATTCCTGTCCTATTGCATCCTCTAGGTTGGGTCCAGGATTTGTGATGAGGTGGCCATGGACAGATAGAAACCGTGGCTCTGACCCCAACACACTCGGAGACAGCCATTCTGAAGGCCCCTTTCAGAGGAAGATGCCAACAGAAACTGTCTAATTACCCAAGAAGGCTGCCAGTTAAGGAAGATTAGGTCTCCTGGGGAGGCATGTGTTTCTCCTAAAAGGAAGCCCAGGACGCCACCTTCTGGGACATGAAAACTTCTCTCAAGTCCCCAGGCCTGGTCCAGCCAGGGCCGAGGCCTCAGGCTGATTGTCACACTCTATCGGGGTCTTAGCACAGAGACTTGGCTCATAGTGCTACCACCAACCAAGGGCCCACTGCCCCCCATAAACACCTCTACATCAGAACCACCTGCCAAGGGCCCACTGCCCCCCATAAACACCTCTACATCAGAACCACCTGCCAAAGCACCTCGAACCCGGGGCCATTTCCCTCCTCCGCCCTCCACAACAACCACTCCTCATGGCAGGTTGCTTCAGCCCAGGCCCAGCAGGATCCCAGCCCATCCACGTCAGGACATCCAGTGCACCTGTGTCAGGATCCTGAGCCCACCCACGTCAGGATCCCAGTCCATCCATGTCAGGACATCCCGGCACACCTGCGTCAGGATCCTGAGCCCACCCACGTCAGGACATCCCAGCACACCCAGGAATCCCAGCCTACCCTGTGTCTGGCATCTCAGTCAAGAATGGACTTACTGGCCCTGGGAGTTCTAGACTGTCTGCTCGCCTTCCTAGAACCTCACCCTCAGGTCTTCCTTGGTGCCTGTCATGGGGGAAGGGTCAGTTCCTCAACACAGGTTTGGAGGGTCCTTGGCTTCTGGGATAGAGAAGAATTCCAGCATGCAGAAGTCAGAGACATATACAGAGATTTATTTAGGAAAGTAAGAGAGAGGGGCATGCACCGGGAGTACAGGGCTCTGCTTTAAAGGGAGCTTTGTAAATAGAAAGCTTGAGGAGTGGGAGTTTCAGCCGAATGATTGGATTCCTCTGGTGTGCAGCACAGAGCAGGTAGAGGAGATCCTTCTTAGAATCTTCAGGTTATCTGGTTGATGGACAGCATTTAGACTACACCTATGTCATCGGGCCTTAAACCTAAGAAATCTCCAGATTTCTTAGATGGGTCTAAAAACAGAATATGTATGCACGATTCACTGGACATACAGTGCTCTAAGATTCATTCAACAGACCTGCAGGGTGAAGATCAGGACCACCATGGAGTCTTTAGATTTAAAGCTACAGCCTTTTTCCTTCCCCGACTCCTTTCTATTGCTTTCATTTCCCTGTCCTACCTCGCTGCCTCTTGGTTTTACCTCCAGCCAATGAGGAGCCAGAATAAGAGGGGCTCTGGGGCGCTCTGGGACCGCCTGCCCGCACTCCTGCTTCTTCCCTGGCATCCTTTCTACACTTCTCTGGGGCCATCGGAGTGGAGAGAGCTGCTATAAAGTACAGTGACACCGAGGGTGACCGCCCCATGTGGCCCTGACAGACAGCCCTGGTCTCGGGGAATCAGCCAGCGCACCGCCTTCCTGAGCTCTGTGTCTGCTAGGGGAGCCGAGTCCCTTCATGCCTCCCCTCGGTTCCTTAGCATCCCCTAAATCCGCTGCCCCCTTTCTTGCAGACATGCCAGGCTCGCAGGAGTTCTAGAATAATCACAGATTTGATCCAGGCCGGGTCCCCGGTGCGTGAGCGGCTCACAGGCCCGCACACCTGGGGAGCGGGTGGCCAGGGGGCTTTGCACCTACTTTCCAGGAAGTTATCTAGACAGACTGCTTGTAAGGCATAAAAGCCCCCCACCCCCCATCCAAGCAGAACTGGGCAGTGAGCCCCACTTATAATAAACCCTACTCCAGTCCCCCTCCCGATTTCAGGGGCACTGGGCATTAAACCCAGGGCATTCTACCTCCAAGATACACCCCCGGAAGTTTTTAATTTTTGCTTTGAAACAGGGTCTTGCCAAGTTTCTGAGGTTGGCCTGAAGGCCTCAAACCTGGGATCCTCCTGTCTCGGCCTCCCGGGAACTGCGCCAGGCTTCCACTCCAGTCCTTTAATACTCTCTTCTGACTGGCGAAAACTAGTTTTGAAGAAGTGCTCTTTCTTTGAAGGAGGCAGCTCTCCTCCTTCAAAAACAAGGACCTCGAAGGCAGAGATCAGCTGTCACCGGCAGGCATATTAACAAGTCCCTCGGGCAGATGGGGAATGACAATCCTGCAGGAGCGGGTGGTTGATATTCAGGCCCCGTCTGTGTTTTCTCTGACTAATAGGGCTCATTGCTGCTGTCCTCACACACAGGCCCCAGCTATTAGTTAATGGTGGGCTGCGAAACTGCAAATATGCCCTGCTAAATACCAGGAGGAAAGTCAATATTTGCTCCTAGTGCATTTTTTTTTTTTTAGCTCTGCATAATATAAGTGATTTTAATTTTAAAAACCCACAGCTTTGATAGGGAAGTAACCAAAGGCTACACACATTTGCTGATTGTGGATATCATGATAGGGAGTAGACAAGTAGCTCTGAATCTCCAATTATTTAGAGACAAGTCGGTCCTTCTATGCCTAGAGTGGATACTCCAGGACAAATGGGGGCCCTGGACCACAGTGTAGTTCTATGCCTTTGCTGCATCTAGAATGGATGCTACAGGACAAATGGGAGTGCTGGACCACAGTACAGCAGCAGCAGCAGCAGCAACAGTAAACTCCGAAGCCAGAGCACATACACGTTCCGCCCCGAGGTGGGTTTCAAGCAAGTGCTCCGTGCCCTGCTGTCCTGTCTGTGTGCAGCTCAGGAAGTTTAGTCGGTTTATTGGCTGCAGTGATACAAGCGTAAGATCACGCTGCCCAGCTCAGTAGAAGAAGCCAGGTACAAGAGAACAGGTGTCATAGAGCGAGCTACCTCGGACCGCGGCCAGACTCTAAGAACCAAGACGAGTAGACCTGAAGATGAGGACCTCTAGAAGCACCCTCCGTATTCATGCACCCTAACCCTCCGTATTCATGCACCCTAACCCTCCGTGTTCATGCGCCGGCGGGCCCCCACCGCCAGGTTGAACAGACTCGCCCCGCCTCCCGCTCCAGTGCCCAGGCTTGACCACCGCCTCGGCCAGTCCTCGCTCTCTGCGGACACTTGTCCTCCAGGCTGGCAGGCTCGGAAGCTCTTTGGGCCTCGGCCAGTCCTCTTGGCATGTATGTGGACTCGCCCTCTGCAGGGGCCTTGAGCTTTCTACTGGGCTCCAGTTCTAATGAAAATCAGTCACAGGAAAGACAAGGCCATTAGAACGGCTAAGAGTGGGTTTCACGGGACGGAGAAAGCCTGTTGACAGCCATGAGCTTAAGGGTTCGGTTAAGTCAGGACAGACTGGCCTCCGAGTTCCAGGGAAATTGCTCCTTGAAGTCCCAGGGAGCCGTCCCAGGTCTGGCCGGGGGTCCAGGGCTGCAATTCAAGGTAAGGGATGTCCTTGGCATGCCGATATGGCTTCTTAAATTACCTCAGATTCTATTTCCAGAAGACTATAAATCAGAAAAAGTCAGATCATCTTCCAGAAACCTCAAAGTTACTTTTTAAAAAAAGCAAAGATAAAAGATTGAAGAAAAAGGAATGTTTGATTAAAAGCAGAATAGTAGCCTGGCATGGTGGCGCACACCTGTTATCTCAGTACTTGGGAGGCTGAGACAGGAGGGTCACAGGTTCAAGGCAAGCCTCAGCAACTTAGTGAGACCTTGTTTCAAAGTTAAAAAATAAAATATAAAGGGCTGGGGATGTAGCTCAGAGGTAGACTGTCCCTGGGTTCAATCCCCAGTACCAATAAATAAGAATACAAACAAACAAACAAACATAAATAAATAAATAAATAAATAAATAAATAAATAAATATGATGCTAGAGACAAAAGAAGAAAGCACCTATTTACCACCTGTAAATCTAAAATGTAAACGTGCAACAATTTGAATTCCTCTAGGAACTGACCCTTCAACACTGGAGCTCTAAGGTACATTTTAGGATGATACCTTTCACAGTTTTAGAAAAATGTACGGGTATGGGAGTACACTGGCAACCCCTCCAGGTGGCGTGTAGAAGGTTCTCAGCCCCGGGCACGACATATGGACTTGTCTGGACTGGCCTTCTAACCACTGGTTTCAACCCACCCTCAGCCTCCGCAGAGCCAGTGGGCCAATGAGATATTATTATTGCTATTATCACTTAGAATTTATTTCTATACATCACTGTGAGACTCAGTGATACGCTCACACATCCGCACATCCTTGTCACACACACCCCCGCCCCCGCCTCCTTCTCCAGACGCACTGGTGAGGGCCTTAGTGACGCCTCCTCCACGTGAGGACGTGTCACGACTTGGTCTGTTTCTCCCTAAGCCTCCTTTCTCCCCTCTCACTCCTTGGCCTGAGCCCCTTTCGTTTCCTATTTCTCTCTAGTTTCCACATCTGAGAGAGAAAACCTAGGGCCCCTGGCTTTCTGAGACCGGCCGATCTCACTTAGCAGGACGTTCTCTAGTTCCATCCATTTTCCTGCCGATGACAAAATTTTGTTCTTCTTTATGGCTGAGTAAAGCCCCATGGTTCCATCTTAGGCGAAACAGTGTGTGCGACAGTTCATTCCCTTGTCAGCTTGATTGACTGGGCCACAAGGAGCTCGGGTATTTGGTCCAGTGCTCTGGGTGCTTCTGCGAGTACGTTTCGGGATCGACATCTTCCGCCTGCAGACTGAGGAGAGCAGATGGTCCTCCCCACCAGGAGCAGACCTCCTCCCTCCCCTCTCTGCCTGGTGCCCTGAGTGGGGCCTCAGTTTCTCCCTGCCTCGTGCTAGGACTCACCCCCTGGGCTGTCCTGGCTCCCCTCTTGTCGGAACTTCCACTTTTAGTCCTTCTGGCTCCTGGGCCTTTCGTCTCAGATTAGAACCTTCATCGGTGGTTCTCCTGGCTTCTCTGCTTGTCAATCACAGATCATGACACTTGTTAGCCTCTGTAATCACACGTGTGAATTCCTTATAATCCCTCTCTCTCTCTTCATACATACGTTAAATCAATTGTTTGTCTGGAGAAACTAATACCCTCGGGTAGGAGACACACACACACCCCAAAATGGAGGGCCATTGAGGCATTTAGAGTCGTTGAGCCTGTGGGGAGTGTCCACTTAGAGCCAGAATTGACCCGGGGCCCAGGAGAAATAGTACTAGAGCACTAACCTCATGAGAAGGAGAAGTTGTCACCGGGGCAGTACTCCCTTATGTTGCCGGGTAGTAATTCCTTTCTCGGTTCTTGCTTCTTCCCAGAGAAAGAATTAAAATGAAAGCGCCAATAGGAGAATATAAGGGGCTTCTTTAGGAGTGTGAGACCAGGATAAAAGAAGGCTGCAATACAGAGCTGTGTTCCAGAGGAAAGAGGTCTGGAAGGGGCCATTTCCAGGTGCAGCGTCTTCCTCGTGGGGAGCTTCATGCAGCCTGGAAACCTTCCCCCTCATGCCTGTGCATTTGCAGAGGTCACTAACTCTTTTCATGCCATGGCTTAGTGCCAGTGGAATTCCCCGCAATTGCCATAAAACCCTGCAGTCAGCTCCCTGGTAGAAGGCCCCCAGGTCTCCAGCCCTCCTTGCGCCCACTGCTTCTGTTGAGATGGGAGTCCAGCTCTCCAGTCGGGGCTCCCCGTGCCTCTCTTTGACCACTAAAATGTGGTAAAGCACTGCTTTGCCACCTGCACGATGGCCCTGGACCCCCTGCTCCACCACGAGGACAAGCTGGGGATGACAGATGACAAGGCCCAGAGCCACATCGGCCCGGTTGTCCCAGGTGAGGCCCCACGAAGCTGAGAGACCGTGCCAAGTTCACCTGATGGCCCAGGAGACTGTCTCGGGCCACAGGTCCATCAGGACCACAGACGCTGGCATGGACTGTCCTGTCACTGAGCTCCAGCTAGCCTGTTACATCACTGTGGTAATAATGTCACCACAGAGGAGTCTGAGGGGTCTCTCCAGAGGTGGAGGAGACCGCTGCACAGACCTCATGGCTCTTGACACATTGCAGGAGGAATACAAGGGCACATCAGATTTTAGCCAAGAGGAAGAGCTTCATTTGGAAGTGAAAAGCCAAGACGCCAGTAGAACCAGGGCTAGCTCTCCCACGGGCCCTCGCTTCCCGCCCTGGCAGCTCGCAGGTGGCTGCTTCCAAGCTGACGGTTTTCCTCCCTTCTTTTCCTCCAGCTCCTCTCCTTCTCCCTTTGCTATAAATAAAAGGCCCCTAACAGTTTACTGACCAAAGGAGTGAGGACCGGGCACCTGGTGCCGGCAAGTCTGAGAAAACCATCTCAATTGATACAGGAGAGAAGAAATAGACGGGAAGGAAATGTAAAATATAACTGCATGTAAGAATCTGGTGCTAATGTGCCTCAACCTTTACTCCCCAAACCAGTTCTCTTTCCCAGACCTGCCTGTCTCTCCCAAATTTCTGGGAAATGTATAGATCCTAGAGTTACCTGAAAGACACTATAATTGCCCTGTGCACTGTTAACCAGGCAGATATGATATCTTGAGAAACCTATAATTGAGGACATTCTGCTGCTTATCTATTATTCAGGTAATGAAGACCTCGGTCAGCCAAGGACCCTACCATTTACCAGACTACCAGAAGCTTCTCAGTACTGCCAGATGAGGTCAGCTTCGTCTACCTCCTCCTGCCCGCCCCTCATGAAAGCTCCCTATAAGAAAAGAGCCCTGAAATTCTTTTCCATCATGTTAGCCAAGGACCTGGCCAATCCTGAGTTCCTGAGTTGAGGAACCAACCCATTACCCCTCACACAAGGACGACTTAGACATGAACCTATGTCTCTTCCAGCAAGCCCTTCTGCTGGACCCTGAAGAGTGACCTCTTAATAGGGACTTGCTTCCTTTGTTCTGGGAGAATCCAGGGCTTGTTCCTGAATGCCTATGTTCACTGGTTTCTCTGATTTCCTAGCAAATCTGTAAGTTTCTTTTTCCTTCTTTTCAAAGGCTTGTCCCAATTATTTGATTTGGCAAATTGGGGCAGGCACCAGGATTCGAGAACACCTCAAAAACAGAAGCACTTTGGGGCACTCGGGCTCTTTTTTTTCAAAGGAGATTTTGTGAGGGGCGGGCCTGGGACGGCGTGGAGGAGTGGTATCGGCTTGCTGAACTCCGTTCTCTGGCCATGGGTCACAAGACACCTATGGCCTGTTCTTCCTCCAGAACCAACCGATCTATGGGTTGATCGGGTCTCCTCTCTCTGGAGAGCATCTGGAGTGTACTATATTATGGATGTCCTAAAATGCATCTCCCTTTGTTTTATCTCATTTGAAAATAAATTGTATGAGCCAACGCTGCCTGTAGCATTAAAACAGGCAGCTTTCGTAAGTGAGGGAACTTGTGCTAACGTTAGGATGCATAGATTTCTCAAAAGTTTGGGAGTGACCAGCCTGGAGGAAAAAACAGATCTAAGGTGCAAGCTTCCTCAGGGGGCTGTTAGATTTACAGCTACAGTCTCTTTTTCCTTCTCTTTTCTCCCCTTTCTACTATCTCTATCCTGTCTTTACTATTTTTTCTATCCTATCCTATTCTATCCTAACCTATCTCTATTCTATTATTTATCTTTATCCTATCTTTCTTCCTTCTACCCTACCTCCATAGGACGACTGACGTTTGAAGCACCTTGAATGGTTCCTGTTTTCCTGGCCCTTGATTCAGCGGTTCTGTTTAAGACCTGGGCTCCTTTCTCGTTGTACACAAGAGCTGCGTAACTGGGTAGGAGTGGATGGGCTGTGTGAATCTGTCGCCTGTGTGTTCCACCTGCTGCTAACATGTCCCTGAACTGCCTGAAATTGAGCCCCTTTGCCCTCTGGGGAAAGAGAGAGGACCATCATTCCCCTGTGGAGACACTTATCCTTGGTCACCCACAAACAATGGCCCCTGAAGGTAGGCCTGCCATCTCGCCATGCTCTTGAATAACCAGCAGTTCTGTCCTGTTTCTATTTCTGTGGACAGGGTAAGGTGGCCTCAGCAAGACAGATTTCCTAGGAAACTGCTATTAGTCACTGAGAAAAACTGAATGATCCCTTGGAGAAATCAGGTTTCCTGTTTTCTGCTAGTTTTTTCCTCACAGCACACTGGAGTTTCAAACTGCACCCCACCCAGTCCTCTTTCAGGAAAAGAGCCTCTCTTTCCTAGACCCTCCTCTGCAGACCGGAGAAGCCAGGTGGGTATGGCTAACACAGGGCTCTTGGGATAGAAACGTAACGTCTTTAAGTTGCATCTATCTGTCATGAAATGTGGCTGAGAATATGTGCTGCCATGAGTTACAATGACAAAAGAAAACTGGAAATACTCACAGCAGCACCTGCAGAAAGCAAGAAAGTATGGGGTGCGTGTTAGGCCTTAACTCCCCTCCTGGAGCAAGGACAAATAAAGGGCAGGACCAAAGGAAGGGTTCAAGGGCAAACCGCAGATTTCAGGGTCGACCTGAATCCTGGGTTTGGAGAGAAGTCAAACTCACTAGGTTGTGAAGACAGTAGTGATACAGGTTGTGTGTGTGTGTGTGTGTGTGTGTGTGTGTGTGGTGAGCGAGGGCCAGAGCCAGAGCCAGACATACAGACACACTCCGCTTTCCTCAATGACTGAGAGCGGCTGCCTGGGAGATCTGTCTGTGGCTGGCATTACGAGCTACAGCAGCCCCAGAGCCTTTCATTTTTATTTATTTACTTATTTTTGTGGCACCAGGGATTGAATCCAGGGTCGTTCTATTCTGAGCTACGGCCCTGGCCCTTTTTTCCTTTTGAAACAGGGTCTCTCACTAAGTTGCTGAAGGGCTCACTAAATTACTGAGGCTAGCCTCCAACCTGCAATCCTCCTGTTTCAGCCTCCCAAGTCCTGGGATTGCAGACAGGCAATGCCACACCTGGTAGAAACAAGACTCATTACTGGGCCTTCTCATTCAAGCAGATGGGAGGTACAGCACTGAGCCAGAAGAGCCTTGGCATGGCTCCAGGACAAAGGAGACAGCTAGTTTTGATTCACATGAGCAGAGCTGTTAGCAAGGGGTACGGGTTCAAGGCTGTCCATTGGCCTTAGGGACATTTCCAAAGGTGGGGGATTTTTCTTCTCCTTTTTTGTGAGGTCACTTTAGCTTCTGAGGAAGGCAAGGCCAGTCTCATCCTGGGATCAAAATAGTTTTCCGTATGAATGTCCTGTCCTGCGTGGATATCTCTGCTTTAAGTCTGAGTTCTGCAGCGGGTAAGAACGCAGATCAGGGGAGTAGAAGGGGACACAAAGCCAGGGCGCAGGGTGGCTGTTTTTTAAGGTTCCCCATTCTCAACAATAGCAATATTACAAAAACAGGAAAAAACAAACTGGAAAATAAAACTCATTCAAAGAAGAAAACAAAGTGGAAGAATTCCTTCCGGAAGAAACATGCAAATATTAACCAAAAGAGAGCAGGTGTGCATCTATTAACATCAAACAAGATATGCTTTGTCAAAGACTGCTACAGGAGACAAAGGAGACGTTCCATTGAGATGAAAGAGTGGATTCATCAAGAAGCTATGGCAATTATAAACACATGTGCTCCAAACGTTGAGCTAATGAAAGTGCGGAGTAAACATCAGCAGAGAGAAAGGCAGCTGTGCAGGAACAGAAAGCTCCAGCGCCTCTTCCACCAAGGGAAGAACCACCAGACAGAAAGTGAGGGAGGCAGCAGGCCTTGAACAGCACAGAGACTAACTGGGCCCAACAGACATTTACAGAGCACTGCCCAACGTGGAGGAGAATGCACAGTTTTCTAAAGGGAATGTGAAACATTCTCTTGAACAGAGCATATGCTAGGCCACCAAGCCAGGCTTAAGACATGTTTAAAAACTGGATCATATAAAATATCTTTTCAGAGAACAATGGAGTGAATCTAGAAATCAATTACAGAAAAGAAAAATACAGAGAATGACAACGTATTAAATCAGCAACCCTCACAGAAACCACTGCTTGGATGGGAAAATGTTAATTGTAATTGACAGATTGCTGGAGTCTGGGGGGGGGGGGAATTCTAAGAGTATCCAGTCCCTGGGGAATTCCTACATGCTATGATTAAAATGGATCCTCTCCAAAATTCAAGTGTTGCCAATATGACAGTAAAGCCATGTGTGGTGTCGCACACCTGTAATCCCAGTACTTGGGAGGCTGAAACTGGAAGATCACAGGTTCAAGGCCAGCCTCAGCCACTTAGCCAGACCACCAACACAACACTTTGCATGTTCCTGGATGTGTGGTGATCACAAGTATGAGAGAGAAGGTGGCCAAAAGATGACCAGCATCTCTGTGGGTGACTGCCAATTATGTGGGTGACTGTCGATTATGCTGGCTCAGCCCCAGAACCCTTCTATAAGGTTTATCCTCAGCCTGCCATTCCTGTGGGTTCTTCACAAGAGTCTCCTGTCAGGCCGCAGCTGCCACCAGAGGAAGAGGAGACGGCCTCGGAGTAAAGTCCTGGACACTCGCCCCAGGCTCACCTCTTGATTTTTTTTTTAACTACAAACAAACAGAACCACACACATCTTTCCTTTTTCCTCTGACCATGGCAGTAGCTATATGACACGTTCACAGGGTGGCAAATGTCCTGGGTTATGCCGATTGCCCCAGCCTGTTAATGACAACATTCTGTTCACTGAAAAAAGTGTGCTGAGTTTGACAATACTTACACAGCACCCCAGTGAACTGAGAGCTATGTTCCAAGTTAAACTATCAACTTCAGAAGCTAAGCGTTCTTCCCAAAGTCTATGAAATTCAGCAAGCAGACCGGAGAACACAGTGGGAGTCAATTACACGTGGTTTCTGGGGAAGTCTTCAGAGGCCCGTCATGGACCCTGGAGACAGGTTGTGTGTCTCTGAAGGACAACTGCAGGTCATGGTACAGAAGGGCTTCCTCATGAAGGGCCTAAAAATAACAAACAGTAACACCTTGCTTTGAAAATCACAGCACAATTCTCAAACGGCATTTGTTGAGTTCTTATAGCAACCCTAGGATGGAAAATAACAGCCCCTGAGGTCACCCAGCCACCAGTGGCTGTCCATCCATCAGCGTCGTGCTGGAATCACAGGACCCAGGTCCTCTGTCCTTCCTGCCTCCCGGCTGCTGACTGGAACCTGCAAGGCAAAGGAGTCGCAGTGAGGTTCGCCTCAGCTCCCCTCCTTTTTCTCCAGAGCATCCAGTCTCCAATTAATCTTCCTAATGTTTGTCCGGGGGGGACGAAACGGATCCAGCAGCCAGCGAGATCCATAATGAAGCATTAACAAGAGCCTGGTTTCTGCAAACGCTTGGCCCTTGCCTCTGTATCAGGTGAGAGAGAATCCATCGCCAGCAGATATTAAGAGGTAAGCCAGGCTCGCGTGCATGTCCTGGAATGTGATTCTGTGGCCTCCATTAGTGGGTCCTGTGCAGGGAAGCAAGACTTATCTGCCTCCCTCAGCCTCACAGGCTTTATTGGTTCTGAGAAGATATTTGGCACCAATTAACTTTCCCTCATTTGAACAATGGAGCATGAATACGGAACTCTCTGAGCCCCCGAGTGTGGTGGAGTGAGGTACCGCAGGCATGGCATGGGGCCAATCTATTCAGGCAGGTAGGACTGCTAGCGAGGGGTTTCCACTGGGGAAAATGACCCATATAACCAGTGCGGTAATTCGGAAGTAAAACCAACAGTTCACACCATCCCCAGCTGAGCCCAAGAGGTTGCAGAACACCAGGTGCTACTCTGGGAAACCGTCAACAAATAAAGTGAGCTGCCTCCTCGACTTCCAAGGAGCACTCCTTCCCTGGCTGGCTAAGGGAACTCAGGGAATCGGTGGAGATGCTCGCACGTCCTCATCCCTCTGCCTCTTGACCTGGTGCTCTCTGTCATCCCTTCCTCAGTAGGCCTTACTGCTGGGGGGCCTCGGGCCAAGGTCAAAAGTCCAGAGCCCTGGATGGCACCTACAGTCTTTCTACTGTTGCTTTTCTTTTGCCTTTCTTGCCTTCCTTTCATTTATTCTTCTTTTTTTTTTTTTTAAATGGTACTGGAGATTGAATCCAGGGGCATTCTACCCCCAAGCTACATCTCTACCCCTTTTTATTTATTTAAAAATTTGAAACAGGATCTCACTAAGTTGTGAAGGGTCTCGCTGGTCTCAAATTTGCTATCCTCTTGTCTCAGCCTCACAAATACTGGGATTATAGGCAAGCACCACCACGCCCAGATACTGCTTTTTTTTTTTTTTTTTTTTTTTTTTAATTTAGAGACAGGTTCAAAGCACCTGCGAGTGGATAAGCTAGCACATGAACACACATTCACACGCACGTACATGTACACAGTCTTTGAAGCACTGACTTGAGTCAACCTTGGTAGTTTTGTTTTTGTTTTGGTGTTGCTGTTGTTTTGTTTTTTAGGTTTTAATTCTTTATTTAAAAGCCATACACACTTTAAGACAAAAAAAATGACAAGTGCAATAAGAATCTCATGTCAATACAGTTCCTGGGACTTCTTACCACCACTATCATCCACGAGCTATTTTTATTTCTATTTTGTGTGTGATACTGGGGATTGAACCTAGGGGGTTTCTACCACTTCACTACACCCCAGCCCTTTTTATTTTTTATTTTGAAACAAGGTCTCACCAAGTTACCACATGCTGGCCTCATACTTGCCATCCTCCTGTCTCAGCCTCCAGAGTGCCGAGGTTACAGCTGTGTGCCACCATGCCCAGCTTAGAAATGACCATTTTTAGTCACGGTCATGACACTTTCAATAGACACTTCCCCTGGTCTTTACGGGGCTGAACAATTTCCTATGACTTCCCGTACTGCCTTTTGAAAACTGCCTTTTTATGGAGTCTCCTCCACACACATCAACTATGACTCATTTCACCAATCACGAACAACACTTTCCCAGGAAAACTGGCATAAAAATCTAAATCAACCTCAGAAAGTCAGGCAGCATGAACAATGAATAGAAGACGGTAGTTATGCACTTCCTTAGTCTTATTTTAAAAGCATTTTTATCGAGTCTTTTAAAAACAGATTACACAGCCCATTGGCATCTGTAAGGGAGGGTCGTGATTCTGTCCATCAGACTGACATGCCAATGCTCCTGGAGGTTCAGAGTCACACCGCCAAACACCTGTCCCCTGGGCTTCCTGAGTACTGGGGACCGTCCGCAGGCAGACGCTCGCTGAAGACACCAATGTGGATTTATTTCATCTCCTCCTGGAAACATTTATCTGCATTTCTCCACAATGTCATGACTATGACATTATTTAGTGTTAATCTTAAAGCTCAACAATCAGGAAGGGGTGCAGAGTTGAAAACCTCTCCGGGGGACGCTTCCCAGAAACACCAGTTTGCCTCATTGCCCCATAAAGAGCTAAGGTCCGCCTGTGCAGGCTAAGACGCTCTGCTCGCGCCAGGCACCTCGCCAGGTTGCTGGGAATCAGGAGGGTTCTGGGTAGTTATGACAAAGGAGCATTTGGTCCTGTTCCCTCTTAGACCCCAGGGTAAAGGCTCCCGTGGAGGTCTCCTGGTGTCAGTGTCCTTCCTACATGACAGCTAGGTACTAGCAATAGTACTGGCCAAGAAAAACACAGGGCACACAGCGCAGGCCCCTCCAGTGGTGGCATCCCCCACTGTCGTCAATGGCTCAAATTCAGTCTCTGAAGCACCCGCACAGCCCATGCCGAGTTGCTGTTGCACAAAAACCAGTTGATAGAGCTGTAAACATCAAGATTTCTAATTTTCTATGATTGCAATCAATTAAATGAAGCACACTACTTTCCAACACCGCCATACCATCCCATCACCTGTGTGCTACACCAAGGCCAGCATTTGACCACCCCTCTGCTTGTGCTGCCGAGCACGGCACGAAGTCTCCGGGGATTTCATGGAGAACTGTGTGTCAGAAAGAAGAAAGACTCAACGTCACTGTGGAGTGCAGGCCCCGGCTTCCTCTTCCATGCCTGAGCCCAAGAGCTGCCCGAACACACGTGGGTGCACATTTGCTGACCATACACGTCATCCTCATTTCTGCCTTCTGGGTATCCAATGGGTCACTGTGAAAGTTCTCCAGTAGCCTTTGCCCACACGCTCCCATGGAGCAGAAGTCTCCTGTAGACAAGGCAGCTGTAACTCCAAAAGGAAGCCAGCCTGCAAATCTGAGAATAAAGAAAGAAACCTCCCGTAGGCACACAATGTCCTTTCCTCAAATGGGATACTGGTTTCTCTCTGTGTCAAGCCTCCACTCTGCCCACCCAGCACTCCGCACTTCTGTAAGACTTGGTCCTCTTGGCTTCTTTCCAATGGATGCTGGTTGTCATGGAAACATGAATGGCATTGGCTTTGGACAAGACTCATTGGAGCTCTTTATGGAATGGAATTAGTGTCGGTCATTTCTCTTAGCTTTCTGCAGCAGTAGCTGGCACATCCCACAGCTAAGCAAATGGGTTTGGGCAATTAACCTGAAAGTGTCCGTGCTGATGTGGCACAAACACCAGAAGCTGGCTCTGGGCTTTTAGACAGACTTCTCAGACCTTTTCACCTTGTAGAAAAAACATCCCTAAGCAGAGTCTGGGGAGCTGTAAAGGCTTCAGCTCCTCCAGGAGTTCTGCAAACCCCAGGGGAATGTTGCCGTCAGGGGAGGGGAAATCAGCAGGAAGAAATGCAGCCTATCTATCTGCAAATATTTGTGAGGAAAACTGACCAAGCACAGCCTGGCACGTAATAGGGCCGGACTGAATCAGGGAAGAAATCTGGGGACCTTCATGTCCCAGCAAAAGTGACTCCATTTTCTTCTGTTCAAGTTATTGGTCCGTGAGCAGAGTGAGGAAGTATTGAATTCTGGAACTGACCTTGTATTACATATAAAGGTATATATAATATTAGTATATATTGGTAAAACGCAGGCTTGTGTACACACAGGAATGCTAATAACTGCAAGGCTTTAAATGACGACAGAACTCACATTTATGTAGCGGTTGATGTTTTATTTCTAGGATTCGCCAAGGTGGATTTGCTGGGTGAGATAGCAAGAGTGGCTCCCAGCGCCCCAGGGTGCATCATGGTCCCAGAGGCCTGGAGTTTGCCCTGAAGGAGCCAGACCAGAGACCAGCTGTGGCTCACACTTACCCAGGACCAATGCAGCACTGTGGGGCGGGACTGGGCTCTGGAGCCGAGTTGGGGTTCCAGCCATCCTGCCGCTGTTTAGTGTCAGCCCGTTCCTTTTGAAGACTTCTCAGCTTTTCAGCTTGGGTGCTGCACTATGGAAATGAGAGGTTTGGGTTAGATGAGGGCCAACGCCATCCTCAGACTTGCATCTAGCACAGGGCCCAGGCCAAGACGCTTCATCGTGCAAGTCTGCTCAGATTGTGCCCGTGGCTGTGCTAATCTCACAGGGCTGGGCCGGGTGACATGAAGAAACGTCTGGAAGCCCAGCTGAGTTTACTAACCTGCCAAACGCTGCAAATGCCATTTTACAGCATCCGGGGAAACGAAACAGCCATGCATGGGGCAATCAAGCCATAATTAATTGCAGAACTCCATGATGCTGACTGCACACCGCAGTCTGATTGGAGAAATTATCATGACAAATGGACGAGACCACTGTTTTTTTTTCCCTTTGTCTCAAATTCGAATGCTTTCACTGTGAAATGGGGACAGATGGCCCAGCCCAGCTCAGCAGCACACGCATGACATTCTGGAAGATGGGGACACAGGGATTGACACTTCTCATTGCCATGAAAGGTTGTAATCACTACAGTGGGACCTCTGATAAGACAGGTGTCTGTCGAATCTAAGACACCGAGGCTATCATTTTTATGTCTTTTGTAACAGCTTTATTGAAATCTGTTTCCACCCCATGTCACCCACCCATTGGAAGTGCATAATTCAGTGGCTTTTATTATAGACCGAGTTGTACAATCACCACCAGAATCAAATTTGGAACATTTTCATCATCCCAGAAAGAAATCCCACACCCATCAGCAATCACTTGAAATTACCCCCAACTTCCCTAAGCCCTCGGTGACCATTCCTCCTCTCCTTCTGTAGATATTCCCATGTGGAATCATGTGGTATATTGTCTTTCGTGACTGGCCACTGGCTTCTTTCACTTAGCATGATGTTCTTAAAGTCTATTCGTGCTGTAGCCTGTGTCAGTGTTTTGTCTCATTTTATTGTTGAATTATATTCTTTTTTATTATGTCATTAGTGCATTGCCATTATACATCATAGTGAAATTCAGCATGATGCACAATATTCTGCTGTATACATATATCACACTTTATCCTTCAGTCAGTGAAAATTCAGGTATTTTTCATCTTTTTTACTATTACGAATAACATTGATACGGACGTTCAGGCATAAAATTTTGTGCCGATCCATGTTTTCATTTCTCTCGAGTGAGTACCCAAAAGTAGACTTGATGATCGTATCATATGCTAATTCTAGGCCAAACCTAGAACGGCCAGACCACCTCCTGAAGCAGCTTTGCCTCTTTGCCTTCCCACAAGCACTGCCTGAGTGTCCCACCCTACAGCCCTTCAGCAGCACGTGTTAGCATCTGTCCTCTTGATTACGGCCGTCCTGGTGGCTCTGCAGTGGTACTGCAGTTTGGTTTTGATTTACGCTTCCTTGATAGATATTGATGGGTGTCTGTCTTTCAAGTCCTTAGTGGCCATTTGTGTACATTCTTTGCAGATAGTTGTCTTTTTATTGTTGAGTTGTAAGAGTTCTTTATTCTATATGCAAGTCCATTATCATATATAGGACTTACATTTATGTACTTGAAGTTGGTTACTTTTCTGAACCATAAACTGATAGCTCCTGTGCCTGTATGTGTTTGGAATCTGTTTTGGTTCCATTTGTCCTGTTCTGTTTGTTTTGGGGGAGACCTGGAGGGCATTGAGCAGGCAAGCGTTGGTGGCTGGCAGGGGACAGAAGAACACGTTAGTAGCAGAGCCTGGAGAAAGAGCTAATGACATCCTGAAATCCCAGGAGGCTTGATAAGCACTGTGAAATCCCTCGGGTCAAGGAACGGAGCCCAAGCCTTTCCACCAAGACTGAAATGGCATCGAGGCCCCAGCTCTGGGCCTATTTCCATGCAGGAAAGGTCAGGAATCAGCTCTTTAGAAATGTTATGCCATGGTTTCTGGAGAATGACAGAAACTCCACAAATACAATATTTGTAAAGCAAAAGACCTATCTCCTTATTAACCAGAGTTACATTTTTCTGCACCAAGAGCACACCATTCAGTGGAATGGCTGGCGTGGGGGCACATCCTCCATCCTGGCACACAGGAGCAGTGATTCCTGCCATTTGCAGGGCCGAGATCGAAGCAAACTGAGCTGAATGTGCGGGACCATTCGCAGCCAGCCACAGCTTTGGGGAGGTGAGGAAGGAGGTAAAATGGAAGTCCTTGGGCAAGAAGAGAAGTAATTGACAAAGAAACTCCAAGTCCACACAAAACTAAGGGAACTTGAGTCACTAGGGAAGATTGATGGAGAAAACCCTAATTATTTATTGCAATCATTTCAAAGAGTCAACTAGTCACAAAGCAAGGCAATAATAACACACCATGGCGGCTTCTGAAAAGGGAGGCGGACACAGAAATTGAGGGCTGCAGTAAAACTGCCTCTCGGTGTCCCCAGGAGTAGATCATCTCTACAGAGCGCTCAAGAGAAAAACAGCTCAATTACATCTTCAAATGAGAGGCCTTGTTGTTTTTATTTTATTTTTTTACTTTTTAAAAAATACTTTGATTGGTGCAATATAATTACATTCAAAGCGACACACGGATACATGCATTTACCACCTGGAGTGCTTTCCTTCTTCCCTCCCTCCCCCTTTCTTCCTCCCATACACAGTAGTGAGAGTGGTAGGGCTACCTCCATGTAGGGGCATGAGCTGGTTTGAACTGGTCCCTTCCTGAGCTTCCCTTTTTTCCTTCCCTCTATCCCCCAATCCCCTTCCATAGTCTACTGGTTTCTCTCTCATTTGACTAAAGTCCCCCATCTTTTTTTTAATGGCATAAGAGATTGAACCCAGGGGCGTTATACCTCTGAGCTACATCTCCAGCCCTATTTTATTTTGAAACAGAGTCTTGCTAAATTATGGAAGGCCCCACTAAGTTGCTGAGGCTGGACTTGAACCTGCAAACTTCCTGTCTCAGCCTCCCAAGTGTTGGAATTACAGGTGTGCTCCATGACACCAGACTGTCTGAAGTCCTTTTTGCTTCCTATTTTCGTTCTAGCCTCCATGTACTAGAGAAAACAAAAGACCCTTGACTTTCTGAAAAACCTGTGTTTTTTGTTTGTTTGTTTGTTTACTTCATTCTGCAAATTTGAAGAAGGCAGAGAATGAGTGCAAAACCTGCTTTCTACATAAGTCAATATAAGCTACGAAAGGCCAGGAGGAGCTAAGGACTTAGCACTCAAAGTTGTGCCCTCGGCCACTGCTTGCCGTGAGCCGGTAGATCTCAATGGTGAACGAAGGCTGAACCCACCACCCTTCAGGCCAGAGAAGACGCCCAGCCGGGGCTCTTCCCTCCTCACTCACCGAAAGCTTCTCTTCTGGCGTGGCTTCTGCCTCCCTGTCTCAGCCTCTCATCTTAAGTGGGTGGTTACATCCGCTAAGGCTGGGTAAAGCTAGGTGGAGATGGGAAAGGCCACGCGTAGAATGAGCACCATGGGAGTGGGCGGCGCCCTCTCCATCCGCCCGGTCCTTCCCCTCCTCAGCTGCCCTTGGTAGTCCACGGCAGGAGGAGCAAGATAGCAAGTTTCTACCTTACAGCACATCAGAGTGAGTGTCGAGCAAACAAGATGCAGAGACAGCGTTCCGCACACCTCTCTACCTCGGCATCTACCCAGATATCATGGCTCTTTCATCCAACGTTTATGCTATAACTGCACGATAATTAAGGTTTCAAGGAATGCAAAAATGTATTAATTCATGAAACAAGTACCTGTTGAATTCCCACTATAGGCAGATGTTGCACTAATATTAGGATACAGTAGTTTGAAAAGCCTCAAACCAACAAACACCAAGGAAGGACTGCCATGCCGGAGACTACAATTGAACAAGCAAAGAACGCAGGCGAATGAATACAAGCACATACAGCTGTAGGTAAGTGCTGCCACGCAGGGAGTCCGGGCAGATATTCTCCTAAGAGTGATGGGCAGCTAGGGTGGCCCCTTGCTTCCCTTCCCTCTTCACTGCTGACTAATGGAGGAGTTTTCCTCCTCCATTATCATGTGGTGTGCCTTTGGGACACTTCCTGCCAAGAGCACAGGAATCCCCTCTGAAGCTTAAGATGTCCCAATCAGTAACAAGAACAGTCATTAGGAGCCACACCCACTAAGCTGACACCACTTGATCAGCCCCCTCCAGTGTGCATACTTAATTACAGCGATCACCAAGACTGAAGTTTACTGTAATGCATGTTAATTACCTGCCTTGAGGATTAATGTCTTTGGATGGTTGCTGAGTAAGATGGAGTTTCAGCCACACCAGCTCCCCGCAGGAGGGCTCCAGGTGATGATGGGCCCCTCTCCTCCTCAAAGGGACCCTCAAGCATTTCACAGTGAAGTTCTCAGCCGTGCTGACAAAGGGTAGCAATGGCTAGCCCCCTTGCAGAGCAGAGAGCTGTCACTGTGGAACACACGTTCCCTTTTACAGGGCTGGCTTCCCTCCTCTGCAGGACAACTTAGCAAGCCTTTGCAATGTGTAGGGTTCTTTTTCCCCAAAACTTGATCTAAAGCCATCAAAAATCAAGAATGTGAACTCAAGCAAAGATATTAAGCCTCTGCCGACAGCTTTACTCACAGCGAAGGGTGAGAGGAGCTCACGGCATCTAGCTAAGGAGAGAGGTCCAGAGTCTCGGGCAGGAGGCTTCATTTGATTTCTCTTCAGACTCGGACTTTGAATTTTAATCAGTGGAAAATTACAAAGTCTCGCCCCAGCCCGCCTTCCTCACACCCCCCTGAGTGCTATAGTTCTTCTCACACTATTTTCTCCTGGCTGATTGTATCAAACCTGCAAGACTTCAAGAGAAAGAGGGATCAGTTCAGATCTTTCCTCTATCTTTACACAAAGTCAGGGACAAACACATTTGTTGGTTTGGCGGCTTACATTTCAGGAGGCCCCCAGGGGATTTTGAGGCGGCGGCAGAGGTCTACACATCAATGAATGTAATTGTCATGTACCAGGCTTCAAGTCTAGGGAGGAATGTGGAACCGCAGAAGCACACAGTGCGTGTATTAGTTAGCTTTTTTGTCACTATGACTAAAATACCTGATAAGCAACTGAGAAGAGGACAAGCTTATTTGGACCATGGTTTCGAGGGTTCGTCCATGGTTGGCGGCTCCAGTGCAGAAACATCATGAACACAAGCAGATTGGTGGAGGAGAGCTGCTCAGAGGAGCTGGGAAGCAGAGAGAGAGAGAGGGAGAGGAAGAGAGAGGGAGAGGGAGAGAGAGGGAG
>PVLC010023257.1:0-25853 GCA_004027655.1 Graphiurus murinus
GGAGGAGGAGGAGGAGGAGGAAGAGGAAAAAACAAGGAGCAAAATAGTAACTTGTATTTTAAACAAACAAACTGTAAGAAAATGATACAGATATGAAAGAAAAGCAGAAATAGGAACTAGAAAACTCAAATTAGGTGGAAGAGGTACAAAAATAAATTGCTGAAAAGAATAACTCATTTCAGAAATGAACACTAAACTAAAACAAACACAAAATGAATAAATACAATAATTTTCTAAGGGAAACAAAAGATAAAATTAAGGAAAACATTTTAAAATATTAAGGAAATAAAAATATGCAAAGAGGTTCAATGCCAAGTGACAAATTGATGAAACACAAAGATGATTTTATATGTGAATATTAGTAGATCTTGGGAAACAAAACCAGAGAAAAAGAATAAATGCTGAAAACATAAATTGAGACAGTTCTCCTAAAATTAAAATTAAACAAAGAATATATGGAAAGAACATACTGTGTTCAACTAAATATGAACTCAAAACAACCAACAATAAAATATTCTAGTAAAATAATGAAATTTATTGAAAAAAATAAAAAATGTGAGCCTCTAAGATAATGAGTTATAAGGAAAACAAAATTAGATTATCATCAGATAGTTTAACAGCAATGAAATTTTAAAAAATGAAATTTCATTTTAAAAAATGAAATGAACATATCCTAGAGTCTCAAAACTAGAAACAACAAAAATGTATAGCCATTTTTTTAATCCAGCAAAGCTGACATCGAATTATAAAGGGGCAAATTATAATGTGATAACAGGCAAGATTTAAGGGAGAGTCTTGCTCTCATGAGCTGTCCTGATGTGTCTAGTATAATACAGGATTGAGTTAAATAACAAAAACGATGAGAGAAAGCAACATAAGAACTAGTGGGAGCCAGATGTGTGTGTACAAGCATGTGTGCATACTTGTAAAATTAAGATATGTACAAATTAGTAGGAAGAAGTATATTATGTAGTGACTATATGCTCAAATAATGTGGATATAGCATAAATATTTTAAAAATGGGGCTCTCTGTTTCTGGCAACCATGAGCTAAACAGATTCCATCCACCATGTCCTCCTGCCATGACATTCTGCCTCACCACAGGTGCCCAGCAATGGAATCAGCCAATCATAGACCAACGGCTCTGAAATCATGAGCAGAAACTAACCTTTCTGCTTTAAAAAAATTAATTAATTAGTTATTAAAAGGGAGACTATTGCTACTATTTCAGTTAATTATATTAAAGGTACAATATAAATATTGCTATTCAAAGGGTATGTGTATGATATTAGTTACAGTAAATGAATAACTATGGGACATTCGGATTTATCATAGCCGTGTTTTTGTGAACCAAGACACTCATTGTTGAAAATATAAACAAATGGATTATAGGAGAGTAGGTATGCAAACTTGTTATGATGATTTGAGTTGCAAGTGTCAGCATGAACTCATGAACTATCATATATATATATATATATATATCATATATCATATATATCATATATATATGATATATGATATATATATCTTAGTTCTTATCACTGAAGAGGCCTAAAACCAATTTTTTTTTTTTTGCGGTACTGGGGATGGAACTTGGGGGCATTCTACCTCTGAGCTACAGCCCCAGCCCTATTTCTTCAGTCTTTATTTTGAAACAGGGTCAGGGTTTCACTACGTTGCTGAGGGCCTCACTAAGCAGCTGAGGCTGGCTGCGAACCCAGATCCTCCAGTCTCAGCCTCCCAAATGCAGGGATTACAAGTGTGCGCCACCACGCCCGGCTAAAACCAATTAAAAAGTCAACACAACATCCCTAACACTCATAAATCCTAGCAAACTTCATGCCAATGAAAAGAAATATAGTCTTCTAGGGGAAAATGGCTAATTCTAAAGCAGGTACAGGGTTCCTTCAGTATCTTGCCATACTACATAACAGGAAAGCTCCAAGTGACAACTAAAGCCACGACACAGGATCTCAGAGGCACTGTGTAAGAATGAGAAAACTTGGCCTTCAAAAGGATAGTTATTACAATTGATCAAAACTCATAAAAAATGCTTAAGTCTATGGATTCATAAGAATCTTTCTTGAACACCTATTTGGTCACCTTTGTAGAATGATAGGGAACGAATTCTTTAATTGGAAAATCAATAAAGGGAAAAGATGAAGCGATTTTTCTGCCTTCCTAAGAGAACTATGGCACAGAGTACCAAGGAGTAAATGAGGAAAATTGCTTGTTCTAAAATTATTCCAATTAATCAATGGAAAAGAAATGATAGAACAAAACAACTCTGCAACCTCCAGTGAATTAATGAATGCATTGGGCCCCAACAGCTGCTAACATCACAAAAAGAGAGACAGTCAGATCTCATGTGCCTCTTGATGAAAGAACTCAACAGCATTTATGGTCTTGCCAAATGCATCAGCCCGAAATCTGATCAAGTAACTGGATCCATCTGCCAATTTTCAGGGAACAGAAAGAACAGGAGAAGAGTGATGAATGGGATCACAAAGACACACTCAGCAAAACCCACACTTCAGGAAACTCAGTGGGTCAAAGACTCCCAGGCTCTTTTAGAGGCAAATTATGGAAAAAAGGGAATGGAACAGGAATCTGTAGAGTACAATATATGTAAAAATTACATCTAGTTTTTAAAAGGCAGACAAGACTAACATATGGTGATTTGAGAAACACATTGTTGGTAACAGTACACAGAAAATCCAAGAATGGGGGGCAGTGGTTACTTCTGGTGGAATAGAGAGGGTCAAGTCGAGATGCAGCAAATCAGAGGAACTCTGGAATGAGTGGAAAAGATTGATTCTTCCAACATCACAGTGGTTGCAGGGGTATTTACCTTACAACTCAGTAAGGTATGTACCTTTAAAAAATAAGTGTTTCATTTTCTAATAAAATTTTTTAAAAGACGAATACCAGTTTAAAATGTATCTGGCTAGCAGCCCTGAGTGTCTCCTTAAATAGAACTCTAAAATATTAATGAAGACAGAAAAAAAAATGAAATGCATACTAAAAATTAATTTGGTAGACCACCCATTGCCAGAATTTAAAGTTAATTTCTGCCTACTATAAGGCAAGAACAGTTCAACTGAGATAAGCTATAAAACCAGAATAAGAGTAGGATTTTCTTCATAAGGTAGAAGTGAGAATTACATGAATTTATATGTAGAAAGTACTTAGAATGATGCCTGACCTACAGCAAGAATGATATTTAAGAATAAGCTGTTGTTTTTTATTGTAAACCTACCCAGAAGGTGTCTCATGAAAGAGAGACCCTGGAAGCAAAGACAAAACAATGAATACATCCCTGCTATCCTTCCTCCACACTCAGAATTGTGCCCACAAAATGACTGAAGAGTTATCTTTCACCACGTGCTTTCTTGAACTGATAAAGCACATGTTACTGTTGTTGCCATACTATGACATCCAGTCTTAGCTATCAGCCAGGTCAGGAAAACAGCTCAGACATTGTACACTGCTGGATGTCGCTTTCCACACCAGTAGCCAAAACGATGCTACACGGGCATAGCCAGGGAAAGTTCCAGTATCTCAGCATCCTGGGAATCATAATTTCCATGTAAGGCATTATCTCCTAATGTTGGAAAGTCAGGCAGTGAGGACAGAAAGAGATGCCACCCAGAGGAATAGAGCTTTACTAGTTGAAGAACTTCCAAAAAAACTGGGAATTGGCCCCAGAGCTGTGCACATCAAGCCACATCTAATAATGATTCTAAGAAAGGGATTAGCGAACTAGCGAATTGAACATCAACAGAAGTAATTTCTCCTCAAATGTACTTACAAAGATGTTGCAAGTTTAATCACTAGAGGCTGAAAGGAAATGATTCTGAGTTTCTTTTTTGAGAAAACAACAGATATTCAATAGCTAAGATAACTTTGAAAATTAAAAAATAAGAAGCTTCCACAGTCTCAAATATTAAAAACATATTATAAAACTAATAATTTTAAAGTGGGTTTCTGCCACAGAAAGTCACAGATTAATAAAACAAGAAGAACAAATACAACCATAGAACACATGACAATTAGTATGTGATAAAAGGTAATTTCAAACCAATGAGGAAAATGACATTATTCAAATGGAATTGAAAGATTGAAAGGCAATTTGGAAAAACTAATAAAAACCATAAAATAACTAGAAGAAATACATAGAAATAGCCATTCAATCTTAGGATGAGTTAAACATTTTAAGCATTATGCTAAAAACAACACAAAATATAAAAGATATGCATATTCCATTCTGTAAACATTAAAATGTTCTATATATCAAGAAATATGATGAAGACATTTAAAAGTAGATGGTAAAGAATACTAACCACAGTTATTTTTTAAATGTTTACCTATGCAAAGTACCCTTGCAGAGCAGTAAAAGTAATCTTCTCAACCTCCTCTCCACAGTAAGCAATGAACATAAACCAAAAATAAAGAAAAACAAGCAAACACCCAAAACTTTAAATATGAAAAAAGATAACTCTTACCACTAATCAAAGAAACATAAATTTTAAAGCATCATTTCTCATTTAAAAATTGGGAATATTTTTAAAAAATAATATCTATTATTGTCAAAGGTAAGGAGAAATGAACATTCTAAATCACTGCCTGGAGAAACATATAGCCTTTTTAGAAAGTAATTTGAAATTATGTTTCAAAAAGCTTAAAGGCTACAAGGTCATTTGCTAAACCATTTATTTCAATAGCAATTAAAAATATTTATATCCTGAAGTTAACAGAGGATATCTGAACAAACTTGGCACACTAGTTATTCAACTAATATAAATTAAGGCTTAATAAACCATAATAGAGTGGTATATTGATAAAATGGGAAAAATGTAGTTAAATGGAAACAAATGTATTAAAAAGAATTAATGAATTATCTAGACATTCAAAATTGTGTTGTTAATTCTTTTAAAAATTTTTGAAGTGATTTTAATTTCTTGTAGCTTTTTCTCGCTTTCTGATTATTTCTTGGGACTTTTACTGCTTCATATACAGATTTTAAAACCAGTACTTAGCCACATGCTTTTCCATCACTGTAGCTGAGACTGAAAATTCTCAGCCCTTCTGGGGTTCTGCAGGGGAGATCAGCCCTTTTCTTGAAAGTATCCATCTCCATGCACATTTGGGTATCAGCTCTGCCAAGTCAATTTTGACTTTCCAATCTGATTTTTTTTTTGGTGCATTGTAATCATACATCTTGATGAAGTGCAGGGTGACAGAGGCATACACAGCACTGCCTCCTCTAGTTCCCACCCCACTCCCTCTACTCACCCCCCCTCACACACACACACCTTTCCATGCTCAACACATTGATTGATTGAGATATTTCCCTCTTCAAGTCTTCCTTTCCCCTCCCATCTCCTTCAATTAGGTCCTCTCCTTCACTCCACTAAGGTTCCTCCTTCTTTGTTCAGAGTCATTTCTGTGTCCCAATTTCTCCTTAGCTTCTGCATATGAGGGAGAACATCCAACTTTTCACTTTTTGTGACTGGCTAATCTCACTTAACATAATATTCTCCAGTTCCAGCCATTTCCCTGAAAATGACATAATTTTGTTCTTCTTTATGGCTGAGTAGAATTCATATATATATACATATATATACATATATATATATATATATATATATCCCATAATTTTTTAATCCATTCATCCATTGATAGACATCTCGGCTAGTTCCATAGTTTGGCAATTATGAACTGTGCAGCTATAATCATAGATATGCATTATTATGGTAGTCTGCTTCTGCTTTCAATTGTTTTGGGCAGATATCCAGGAGTAGTATAACTAGGTCATATGGTAAATTCATTCCCATTCTTCAGAGGACCCTCCACAGTGTTTTCCAAAATGGTTGCTCTAATTTGCAATCCCACCAACAATATTGAGTTCTTACTTCTCCACATCCTCGTCAGCATTAATTACTGTTTGTGCTTTTAGTGATTGTCATTCTATTTGAGGTTAAGTGAAATCTCTCTTCCAACCGTCTTATAAACTGGAAGGTAAAAGTGGGGAGATGGTGCTTTTTAGGTAATATTTTCTCTCACTTCTTTGGGAAGAAACCTGGAAATCATGGCCAATCCAAGCCTAGTTCCATGGCACACACCTGTAATCCCAGTACTTGAGAGGTTGAGACAGAAGGATCACAGGTTTGAAGACAGTGTGCACTAACATAGCAAGATTCTCTTTCAAAATAAAAAATTAAAAGGGTTGGGGTACAGCTCAGATGTAGAATGTCCCTGAGTTCAATCCCCAGTACCACAGACATTGAATGAATGAATGTAAAAATAAAAATGAAAAGGACCAGAGTGTAACTCACTGATAAAATACCTCTGGGTTCAACCCCCAGTACCACCACATGAAAGAAAGAAAAAGTAAAGAGAGAAAGAAAAAGAAAGAAAGAAAGGAAGGGGTGGGGGAAGGAAGAAAAGGTCTCTAGTAAGCAGAGTCTCAGGGTGAAGGGTGACCTGCCTCAATGACTCCTTGTCCAGCAGGTTCCTGCTTGGCCCCATTTATGTGTCCTCCAGACTTCCAAATAAGATGTAAACTGAGAACACCCACACCCTAAAAATCATGAAGAAAAATTGCCAAGGTTTCAAGATGAATGTTTACTGCCCAAGCCTACCAAAACCTGCCTTCACCAGCCCAAGGCCCACTGGCCCTCCTCTACTGTCTACAGAGCAGCCAATCAGTATTGGACATGCCTTCTGCCATTTTCGCTGCTTCTTTTATCACTACAGCATGGGTGTTAAGATAGAAAAGAATCAGACCTAAAGAAAAGACACAATATTAATGGAGGATTTTAGAGGAAGATAATTAAAATTTCAACTGGATTAACTATGCATACTCAGGAAAGAAAATCTAAGTTCTCAAAATGTGGTCATTGGATCTGCAGCATTTGGGGCACTTGAGAATGTGCTGGAAATTCAAATACCCAGGGTCCTGTGCCAGACCTGCTACAACAGGTGATTCTGCCCCTTGCTAAGGACTGCCATCAATTAACTGCAGGGGTAGTTTCCTGGACTCTTTCTCCCTTTACTGAAGGGAAAGTTGGTGTGATTAGAGGTCAAGATGTCGAGCCATCTGTCAGGAGACCACTATTTCTCACATTAAGGTGGGCGGCCCTAGAAACCAACACCTCCACGGGCTCCATTGCTTTCTGGATGGATGGTCAGCCTGAGCTGGAGTACTGTCATTACCAGTGCCTGGTGTGACCTGTGAAGACCACACACAGCTCTCCTTTCCCTCTAGCTCCCTGCATGCCTGCCATTGTGAAATCCTTCCACCAGGAAGTTAATCTGTCTGGATATTAAACACTGTCCTCCTATGAAAAGTTCTGAGTACTTTCTTTCAACAAGGAGGATAGTGGAAGCACATTGAGTCTCTTTTATAATCCTGTAATCTTATTTTTGATTGCTCAGTAATACCATCTTTTCCCAGTACGGCAGAATCATCCTTTTGCTATTAAACTTTGCACACACTAAAGGCCCTTAAGTCCTAGTCCAAAGGGCCCAGGTGAAAAATATTCCAAGATTCCCATTTACAATTTAATTTGTACTTGATCTCTTATATAGGTGATACAAAAAGTCACAACTAATCAGATATTCATTAGTCTTTCCATGTCAGTTCAACTAAGACATATCTTCTAACACTAAAGATGCAAAATAAGGCATTTGGTAAAAAAGTATATTCCTTGAAAATATTCCATACAAATGAAACTCCAGAGAATCTCGCAAAAGAACCTATTCTACCAAAGTAAGATCACTGTGACCCTGAATGCTATGTTCCTGTTTATTATTTTTTAAGTAAAATTTTTGTTTTAGAATTTGTTTTTCTTTTTGATACTGAGGATTGAACCCAGGGACTTTCTATAGGGTCTTGATAAATTGTCAAGGCTGGCCTCAAACCTGAGATCCTCCTATCATAGCCTCCTAAATACTGAGATGCAAGCACATGCCACAGTTCCCAGCATAGAATAATTTTAAATTTATAGGAAAGTTACAAAGACAGTACAAAGAGCTCTCCCATACCTTTCCCTCAGTATGTGACCAGGAGGCATTTGTCAAAACTGAGGAAGTGACATTGGTACGTGACTATTACAACTCTAGTCTTTGTTCTCATTTCACTAGTTTTTTCTACTAATGTTCTCTTTTTGTTCCAGGATCCATTCCAGGATACCACATTGCATTTAACATTTTGTTTTTCAATTCTCTTCTGCTTTTCCCTGCCAACTTCTGGATTAAAACTTCATATAGAATAGCCACTTATAAATAGCTGTTAATTAACCAATGTGGCATCCTGCATTTCATAGCTGGTACCAACTCTGCTCCAAATACAGAGCACTTCTCCATCTCACAGAGGCCAGTCTAAGTCAGCAGCATGGCCAGCGATTAAACTCGAGGTGAGGCTGGCCTTTCCAGACCCCAACAACCTCCTGGGTAGGCCAGGGGTTGAAGGAACAAATTTATTTAGGCCCCAAATGAACTGAACAACTAAGCCCTGCTGATCCGTAGTCCTAAAGATACATGTGAGCCAGTTTGTTCCAGAGGAAACTTTCTGCAACCGTATTCTCAAGATGGCTCAAGTGACAAATGGCTCAGGAAAGTGCAGTTATTTATTTTATCGACCACAGTTCCCTTATCCATGTGTCCATGGATGGATATTTATGTTGATTCCATATCCTCTGGTTATGGTGAATACTGCTGCAATAAACATGGGGGTGCAGATGTTAGAAGAGAGGAATTTGAATGTGCTCACCATAAAGAAATGATAAAGGTTTAGGGTGATGTATATGCTAATTACCCTGAGTTGATTACTATCCGATGTATACATGCATCACAACACACTGTTATGTGTCACCAAAATAAATCTTGATTTTTTTTTTTTTTGGTACTTGTTATTGAATCCAGAAGCGTTCTACCTCTGAGCTACAGCCCTGTTAACTTTGTTTTTTGAAACACGGTCTCACTAAGTGGCTGAGACTGGCCATGAACCTGTGATCCTCCTATCTCAGCCTCCTAAGTACTGGAATTGAAGTTGTGTGTCAACATGCCCAGCAAATCATGAAAGTTTTTTAATTAAAAAATACAGTTTACCCAGGTGTGGTGGTGTAATCTCAGTACTTAGGAAGCTAAAACAGGAGGATCACAGATTTGAGGACAACTTTAGCAAGTAATGAGACTCTCATCAACCTATCAAGACCCTATTTCAAAATAAAAACTAAAATAGGGCTAGGGGTGTAACTCGGAGGTAGAATGTGTCTGTGTTCAATAACCAGCACCACACACACACAAATATACTTTGGGTAGTGATCTCACTATTATTTATAGGAAGGGGAGGGGGGGCGAGGTGGGACCTGAAGAGAAACACACCAAGAACTGAGTGCATGTTTGTTTGCATGACTTTGAGCATCACTATGATGCATAATTACAATGCACCAGTAAAAGTACTTGGAAGAAAAACTTGAGAAGATAGTTTACTCAAAGGAAACAAAAGGAAGAAAGTTTGGGCCAAAGAGGAAGAAAAATAGAAGTGAGCCACAATTCCTTGGGCAGGATCCTCTTGACAATGGCTACCGTGCAATCACCTGCACACCCAGCCTACACCCCTTTTCTCACCCAATTTATCTTCACAGCAATGAGAGGGAAAAAAAGACACATACAGGGAGAAACAAATGAAAACCCTTGGCAAAATGTGAAGTTTGTGAGCAGCCCACCTGCACCTCATTTCCAGGCGTGCTTACAGGTCTATTGTCTGTAACAGCTTCCTCAGCGGGAGCAATTACATTTCACATTCTGTGAATTCACTATTTGTCCAGCTTCTGAGGATCTTCTGCCTCGAAACCTCTGTTACGTACCCCCGCATTTTCAACTGGCATGGACCTGGAACCCCAGGAATGCTTAGAAGTGGGAGAAAGGAAGTTTGGGGTCTGACCGTTGGAGACCCTCGGACATACCCATCTCTCAGATGAGAAATGGGTCAGGTCCAGAAGGAAACTTGGTGGTTCCCCTCAAAGACACAATACCAAAGTGACATTTTCCTTTTTTAAAACAGTTTTTAACTAATAAGTTGTTAGGAGAGCTATTAGGACTTTAATGAGAACACAGTAGAGAAGAAACATGGGAAATACAGAGCTGAACAACAGTGGCAGACAGGAAACTGCAGGAGAAGGTCCTGGAAGACTCTTGTGTCTGCTCTTCCCTGAAGCACAAACTCCCACACTCCTCACAGCTCCGTCCTCCCCTAAGGCTAAGTCTGTCCAGACCCAGAGAAGGCTCTGGTATGACCTCTGCATAGGACAATCAACCATCTGCATGATATTCTGTCCTCTGAAGCCCAGGTCAGGTGGATAATGGGCTTGCCTCTCCCTGATGCCAAAGCAACAGTGAATGCCTGCATTGAAACACATGTACTCACTTCTTGGGCAGGTTATGCAGCCTCCGAAATTTGTTTGGAAACATTAGCCTTTGATGTGTTTATTTGTTTGTTTCATTACTGGGGCTTAAACTCAGGGGCATCCTACCTCCAAATTATACCCCCAGCCCTTTTTATTGTTTTTATTTTGAAACAGGGTCTCACTAGGTTGCTAAGGCTGGCCTAGAAACTGAGATTGTCCTATCTCAGCCATCGAATATTGGGATTACAGGTGTGCACCACCACACCTGACAATCTCAGCCTATTTTGGATTATTTAATGATCCAGAGAAAAGCAATGTCCTTCAGGTGACTGTTGTCACTATTGCTCCATATTATTCAGCACTGTTATTGAATATGAATGGAATGAGGATTCAGGATACATGTCTCCAACTTCTCTTAATAAAATCTATCTTCAATTTTGTAGAGAGCTTTACAATAGCTTTGGGCAAATGCAAGAATCCAAGCATTACTGTGAGATCAGAAGGACTTGCATTATCCTTCCCACCTGCAGCCCCTACCACGCTCTACTGGAGTTACAGGACAAGGAAGACGTGGAGGCCAGCTAGGTCACAAGGCAGATAGAGTTTCAGAATTGCCACAGAAACTCATTTAAAAGCCCCCATCTCCTGACAGCAGGATCTGCGTGAGGGGACAGGGGACTGGAAGGCCAGGCAGAGCAGCAAATGTTTTGAGAAAGCTATTTAAGCCTTAAGGTTGTTCCGAGGGCAGAGGCTTTCTGCTTTGTCTTATAGTCAAATCACATGACTATATTGAAATCTCTTAGCTAGAAGCATTTTAATGGGTATGCAACTGGATCACAAATATCTTAAAGCCCCTTTCCCACTTTTTGCTTTGGTGTGCTTGAAACAATTTTTTGTAGACTCTGCATTTCTTCTTAAGGAGCCCTACTTGTGCTTAATTAAACTGCCATCGAATATGATAAATTCACATTCAAGTTACTCCTAATAAATTTCATAATCTTTCTCCTTTTGTATGTGTCTATGCTGTGCAAAATAAAAGTATCTGACACTATCCCCCAGAAAAGGCCAAACTTATAGCATCCCCAAGTAAAAACTAAGGGGGAAAGTAGCTGACTGCATAAAACAGCAGTAGAAGGATGCCCTCTACCTGCAGCAGCAGAATGACAAGTGGGGTCAGATACTCAAGAGAGAAATATGCGCGTACATCTCTTTCTGTGAGCCTGTACATGTGCACACACGTGCACACACTCATACATTAGGACTCATAGTCCCCAAATAACAAACTCTCAGCAGAAGAATAGCCCACAGAGGAGAAAAGCTTTTATCAGAGACTGAGGCCACACCCACTGGGGCAATGCCATTTCTTCCTCACCTAGTTGTGCATCTGGGAGATGTAGATATAGAGATAGCAGTATTAGTATTAGTATTAGTATTAGTATTAGTATTAGTATTAGTATTAGTATTAGTATTATTGGAGTAACAGAGTTGTAACCTAGTTAAAAAGTGAGAAACTGATTCACAGAGCATTGCTTATGAATAGAAGTCAGAATAGAGAGGTAAGGATCAGTCAGGGACCAGAAATATGCCTTCTCATAGAAATAATGTTATAATTTGGGTAGGTACAGCTGAAAAGGCCATAATGTTGAGGAGATACTGAAAAAGTTCTGTTAATTCTCTACCTCAGGTACATTATGGGCTAACAAAGAGTAGTGAACCAGATGGAAATCCAACCAGAGTTTGTAATTCGATTCCCATGGGGGAAAATGGTTGCCTACTTCAAGTAATAGATTTACAAATGAGTCACTGGGACACTATGCCTTTGGATTTTGGTGACTAATGGGAAGGATTAGGGGATAGACTTTAGCAGGGAAATGCAGAGGAAGGCTGGCATCCTGAGAATTTCACTCCAGTTAGAATGGCAATTATCAAGAATACAAAGAAAAATAAATGCTGCCAAGAACATGGGGGAAAAGGAACTCATACACTGTTGGTGGAACTGTAAATTAGTATAAAAACTATGGAGATCAGTATGGAGTTTCCTCAAAAGACTAGAAATGGAACTGCCACATGACCCAGGGGTGCCATTCCTCAGCATCTTTCCAAATGGGAATATTATAGTGATACTTGTGTACCCATGTGTAGCAGCACAATTCACAGTAGCCAAGTTATGGAACCAACCTAGTGGCCATCAACAGATGAATGGATAAAGAAAATGTTACATATACACACAATGGAATTCTACTCAGCCATAAAGAACACAATGATGTTATTTGTGGGAAAATGAATGGAGCTGGAGCACATCATGCTACCTGAGATCAACCAGACTCCAAAAATCAAGGGTATATATTTTCTCTCATAGGAGTAGAATGAGAAAAGGGAGGTTTGGGAAAGGAAAGAGACCAAATCTCTTTATGTGCATATATGAATGTATCACTGTGAATCTCATGATCATATACATGAAGACAGGAGAAGACAGGAGTGGGGACGGGAGGTGTGGGAGAGAAACAGACCAAGTGATGTCGTGTGAATATACGAATGTATCACTAAGAATCTCACTATGATGTATAATGACAGCACACCAATGAAAAATTAATTTAAAATTTAAGAAATATATACTCCAGTTTCACTTCCCTAAGCCCCTATGTTCAAAGCTTTCTCCTAAAGTTCACCAGTAAATATTCCTTTGCCCCAGCTATGCCTTCCCTAGAGGTCAAGGTCAGCTATTCTGATTAGTTCTTCCCTGTCCTCTGAGCTTGCTCTTCCCTCTGCCCTTTGGTTTCTCTATGCAAAAGCCATTCTCAAGTGCTCTCATTGCTCTCAATTCTCTGCTCAGCAGAGCTGCATTGGGACAAGAACCACAAGAACTCAAGCAGGTTGACCACACTCTGGGACTTCACTTAGGAATATAGTGTGAGCGGGATGGGAAGGAAGCGATGACAAAACCACTTGTGAACCCAGAGGCAGCATCTACGGTAGCCCACGGTTCCTAGGAAGTCCAGATGTGAAATTATTCTTGATGCTTTTAGTAAGATTTGGAGCTTCTTGGCTTGCACGTAGGTGGTGTGTTCTTACAGCTTCCTAAGAAAGTTCAGATTTGTTGTGACCTGTTTTGTAGATAAGTACATCACCAGGCAATGTTCGCAGGTGACATTCACATTCACAGATACTTACTGATCATCTACTATATGCCAAGTACAGGGGGGACAGAGATGAAGAAATGACAGGCTCTGATCGGCAGGCTCTTGGAGAAGGCACACAGCCAAGTCAGTGCATTTCAGTTCACTGAAATGTTCTATGCCAGACAAGGAGAGGCTCAGAAGAGAGGCAAACTTTCCCTGAAAGAGCTGTTGAGTTGACGTTCACAGAGGAAGACATATTTAAATTGAGTCTTTGTAAAGCATAGAGATGAGAATGGAGAAGGCACATCTGGCAAGGGAAGACATATGAGGATGGAGGGAGATGGACAGGCAAAAGGAGAAAGCTTCAAAGAGGCCCTCAAAGAGACCTGGGATGGAGTTCCTCCATGCTCACCTGCAGTGTTTTCATTAACCAAAGAACCAGAAGTCAAGATTATGAGTCTTGTTTAATCTGTCCATGTTTTCCAGTAATCATGCTGAAATAATGACTCTTTTCCCATCACTAACTGACTCACAAGTGAACCACTCTGCTGTAGGATGCCTGCCGAGTCAGGAGCCAAACCGCAGGGGGCATAATCAGGAGCGAAGTCATTTAAGAATTACCAAGCACTGTGGCTGTGCTTCCTGAAACATCTGTAAGTGTTTATTCATGCTAAGTCACCTGCTATCTACTTAAAAGCATAGGTTTTTTTTTTCAATTAATTGTAAAGTGGCAATCAGACTGTGTGGAGCAGTGATATGGAAGAATGAGAGGGATTCGTGCCTCCACAGACACTGTGCACTCATCCCCCAAAAGGAAGAGAGGACCCAATTAGAAATGAAGCGAACATAATATCTTTCCTGAGGTGCCTGCTTAAGGAGCAGTTGCCTTTTTTCTATTTCACTTGGGGTGTGTTTGCATTATCAGAATCCACTAAGGTGCTGAATAGAAATGTCTCCCAGTAGCATGTATTAGCACAGTGTGATGCGCACTTCTGTTCTAAATGGGCTTCAAAGAACAAGAGCTTGAGAGGCTCACGTCTGGCTGATCCTGGACAGCTGTCACAGAGGAATCAAGTGATCCACTGGGATGTTCCCACTCTGGGCTTATGTACACTAAGGGACTACTTTACACTCATGATTCTACAGCAACCTACTTTCAGAGAAAATGTTGCATTTAAAGAAACAGGGCAGCTGGGCATGGTCGTTCATGCCCGTAACTCCAGCAGTTGGGAGGCTGAGATAGGAGGATTGTAGGTCCGAAGCCAGCCTCAGCAACATAGCAAGGAATTCAGCCAAAAATGTTTTTTGGTGGGTGGTCTGGAGATTGAACCCAGGGGCATTCTACCTCTGAGCCATACCCCTAGCCCTTTTTATTTCAAACAGGGGTTCACTAAATTGCTGAGAATCTCACTATGTTGCTAAGAATCTCAAGCACCAGTACCAAAAAATAAAAACAGAAACAGGACAAATGAATTATAAGAGAAAGACTTCATCATATTAATACTCTCCTGAATATGTATTGTATACACTTGTACAATTTTTATCATGGTAAGATGTAAGCCAGGATATTCTAATTTCCATTCTGCTATTCCTATATTACATTTCTCTCAACAGGTATTTCTCATTGGTACTTTCCTAGGTCACTCTTTTACCTGATTTCCTTCACCTCATGTCGTTTTTTACTAAGTTCATTATTATCTCAAGTAATATGCTCACTCAATGCAAAATAATGGTACTTTCAGAAATAAAGTCTTTCCTATTTCCCTAATTAGAACAACACTCTTGTACAAGACTACCCAGCTGCGCCTGCCTTTATGCAAATTCTAAAGGCTAACTGTGTTGCCTTTTATGTGGTCAAAGATGTTTTGCGTTAGAACAGATGGACTAGAGTAAACCTGATCCAGATGTATTTTCCTCATTCATTCAATGGCATCATTCATAGACAAATGGCTTCTAAGAAATGTAGCCAGCCACCAATTATTCAGTAACCGATGAAGGAAAATGCCAATTACACAAATCTCTTGCTTCTCAGTTTTTAACTTCTGGCCCTTCTACCATCTTACTACAAAATGGCTCTTTTACCATGTAAGTGGAAGAAGAGAAAAGGAGCTAGGTAAGTGGGCTCATAGCTAGCTGCTCAGTATCCTGGCATTGTTTACACTTGACTGTGAATGTATTCTAGGTGAAGCTGGGACCACTGTCTGCATTTTTTTTAATAATAGGGATTGAACCCAGGGGCATTCTACCTTCGAGCTACACCTCAAGTCCTTTTTACCTTTTTGCTTTGAAACAGGGTCTCCCTAAGTTCCTGAGGGTCTTGCTAAATTGCTGAGGCTGATTTCTAACTGGTAATCCTCTTGTCTCAGCCATACCACCATGCCCCCTACTGTCTGCTTTTTGTAATCAAAGTTTTATTGGAACATACCATTTCTGGTCACTTACGAACTCTCTGTCGCAGCTTGCAGTGGCAACAGAAAGCATATGGTTGGCAAAGCCTAAAATATTTACTTTCAGAACCTGTACAGGAAAGGACTGTCTGCCGCTGCCTTGAGCCGGTAAGCTTCATTTGTAAGGCACATTCTGACGACAGTGAAAGGCCGTATTCTCAAGTTCAAGAACCTAGGTTTCATACTGGATAAAATAGGAATAATCTAAATGTTAAGTCCACCCTAAGTAATTAGAGAGTGGAAGACAATACTTTGGAAGGATAGAAACACCAACTGGCTCAAAGCACTTCTTTCTTCAGTTAGTAAGTGAAAAGGTGATTTCGATGTAGGGTCATTTTTGTTAGTAGCTTGGCAGCTTAACAGGCGCCCCAGATCTTTTCATCTTTCTGGCCCGTCAGCCTCAGTCTGTCAGGCCATCATCTCTCCTCATGGCCCTGCGTGGCTATTCTAAGTCATCATCGATAGACACCACAGGTGCAACAGAAGAACTTTACTTTTAAGTACTTCTATTGGTACAACATAATTACTCATCATAGTGAGATTCAAAGCA
Organism: Graphiurus murinus; assembly: GCA_004027655.1. Taxonomy (NCBI): domain Eukaryota; kingdom Metazoa; phylum Chordata; class Mammalia; order Rodentia; family Gliridae; genus Graphiurus; species Graphiurus murinus. Next base: position 16,532 of record PVLC010023257.1, read on the forward strand.
ACACAAACATTCATGCCCACAGCACCTGGGGTGTTTTCCTCTGTATACCCGTCTGCTTCCCCCTGCTTTTCCCTCCCTACACATGTTAGTAAGATTGGTAGTGAAACCTTCTTGTATGGACATAACCTTATTTAAACTGTTTCCTTACCCAACCCTAATTTCCCCCCTTCCTACCTCTCTCCTCCAATCCCCTTTCACTATTCTACTGTTTTAAATCCTCATTTGACTGAAGTCCTTTAAAATCTTTCCTATTTTCTCTCTAGCTTCCACATATGAGAGAAAATACATGACCCTTGACCTTCTGAGGCTGGCTGATCTTGCTTAGCATAATAGTCTCTAGTTTCATTGATTTTCCTGCAAATGGCATCATTTTGTTCTTTATGGCTCAGTAGAATTCTATTGTGTATATATACCACATTTTGTTTATCCATTCATCTGTTGATGGATACCTGGGTTGGTTCTATAATTTGGCTGTTGTGAATTGTGCTGCTATAAAGATGGGTATACATATATCACTATAGTATTGTTACTTCAGTTCCTTTGGAAAGATACCAAGGAGTGGTATAGCTGGATCATATGATGATTCCATTCCAAGTCTTTTGAGGAACTTCCATATTGATCTTCAAAGTGGTTGTACTAATTTACAATCCTACTAATAGTCTGTAATAGTTATTATTTCCCCACATCCTCATCAGCATTTATTAGTGTGTGTGTGTGTGTGTGTGTGTGTGTGTGTGTGTGTTGCTAGGGATTGAACCCAGGGGCATTTTATCTCTAAGCTACACTCCTATCCCTATTTTATTTTTATATTGACACAGGGTCTTGCTAAGTTGCTGAGGGCCTCACTACATTGCTGGTACTGTCCTCAAACATATGATTCTCCTGTCTCAGCCTTTCAAGTACTGAGATTACAAATGTGTGCCACCATGTTTGGCTTATTATTTGCATTCTTGATGAACAAATATCTTTTTTTTCTTTTTTGGTATTAAGGATTGAACCCAGGGGCTTCTACCTCCAAACTATACCCTCAGCCCTTTTTTATTTTTTATCTTTTATATATTTTTATTGGTACATTATAGTCTCACATCATAATGTAAATCATAGTAATAATGACATACATGCACACAGCATTTTTAATTTTTATCCTGAAACAAGGTCTTACTAAACTGCTGAGGGTCTCACTAAGTTGTTGAGACTGACCTCTAACCTGTGATCCTCCTGTCTCAGCCTCCCAAGTATACTAGGATTATAGGCATGAGCAACCATGCCTGGCTGTCTTTGCCTGTTTTTAAGATTAAGGAAAACCACCCCCAGAAAACCCAAACCCACCTTCAGTTGGCTTTTAGTACATCTTCACTAACCAGCAGAGCACCACAGAGCTATGCATTAAACCAATGTTTGTCAAGAAGGTAGGCCACCGTGTGCCACACCTTGTGCGACCCCTGCTATTATAATAGACATCTCTCTCCCCTGAGGCTTGTGGATTATCCAAGAAGGATGGATACTTGAGCCAAATTTGGACTCTGGCAGAAGATAAAAAGAAAGCATAATTGTTGGATGGGCGACCAACAATGTCTGCTAGAAAGTGGTATGGATCCCATTTCACCACTAGCAGAATAATCCACACATCAAATCCAGTGTGTGATGAGGAAGCTGGACTGTCTCTCTAATGTACAGAACCACACTCACAAACACACACTAGACAACACTTTGTATTTTAAAAGTAAATTACACCCATGATTTATCACCACGAACTTAGGTACATCATTTCATCTACCAACCTTAAGGGGTTGACGAAACTCCCTTCAAGGTCTCAGATGAAAAAACCATTATTAATTCAAAACTTGGATAAAGGAAAATTGGGTATTTAATAAATATCTCATTTATAAGCTGCATTTTTATATAAAGAATAGGAGCTAGTCTTAAATAAAAGAACTAACTAAATACCAAAAGAGAAAATAGTAGTCATGCATTGGCACTAAAGGAAAAGAGGGAATAAATATGACAGTCAAAAATATCTCCACAAACAGGCATGTGGAACACACTTATCACCCCAGTACTTGGGAGGCTGAGACAGATGTAGTGCAGGTTCAGGGCCAGCCTAAGCAACTTAGCAAGACTCTCAGCAACTTAGTAAGACCCTGTTTCAAAATCAAAAGGGCTAGGGGTGTAACTTGAAGGCAGAATTCCCCTGGGTTCAAGCCCTAGTAACAAAAACAAAAAATAAACAAACAACACTAACACAAAAAAATGAAGACAGAGGTAAGGGAATATGCAGAGTGTTGCTTGTAAGAACCATCTAAAAATTGAGTTCTGAGCACCCTCTCATTTAAAACAAGAAGGGAAAACACCAAGTTCTAAAACTGACAATGCCCATGAGATTAAAACTGCAATAATAGTCTAGAGAAAGCACAGTTTTGCTTGATATTAATGGTTAAGATAAATTTCACTCATGTCTTCTAGGAAGGAAGACAGTGCAATAAATATTATTCTTAGCTTCAACTATTTAAAATTTTGTATATTAGTTAAAGCAATGCTAACCACTGAAACAAACAAACCCTACTATCTCAATGTCTTAACAGGATAGAAAATTATTTCTTGCTCACCTAACATCCAGTGTTGGTAGCCCATCCTTCTCCACAGACCCAGTGCTCTTCCTAGCCACCTAAGCAAGATTTCTCAACCTAAGCACTATCGGCATTTTAGAAGACAATGTTTCGTTGTGAGGAGCTATCTTGTGTATTGTAGGATGTCTAGAAGTATCAGTGGCTGCTATCAACTAAATGCCAGAAATGTGACAATCAAAAATAACTCCATATATTGCCAAATGTCTCCTGGAGAACAAAATTGCTTTTAGTTGAGAATCGGTAAATTAAAGGATGGGGAAAGAAGGCACTTTCTCTTTAACTTGAAGTGTAACAAACACATGCATGGATACACACACACACACACACATACACACACACACACACACACACACACACACACACACCAGATCTTAAGTGTTGAGTTCAATGAGTTTTGACAATTGCTACACTAGTTTAGTCACCATTCAAAACAAGAAAAAATAAAATTAGTCAATAAATATATGAACAAATGTTCAACATCAACACCATTTTGGGAAATGTAAATTAAAACTAGACTGAAATTTCACATAACTCCAGTTAGAATGGCAATTATCAAGAATACAAACAATAATAAATGCTTGTGAGGCTGTGGGGAAATAGGATCTCTTACACACTGTTGGTGGAATTGTAAATTAGTAGAAACAATGTGGAGATCAGGACAGAGATTCCTCAAAAGCCTAGGAATGAAACCACCATATGACCCAGCTATACCACTCCTCGGTATCTTTCCAAAAGAATTAAAGTCAGAAAATGATAGTCATACAGATACACCCATGTTTATAGCAGCACAATTCACAATAGCCAAATTATGGAACCAACACAGGTCTCCATCAACAGATGAACAGATAAACAAAATGTGGTATATACACAATAGAATCCTATTCAGCCATAAAGAACAAAATGATGTCATATGCAGGAAAATGGATGGAACTAGAGAATATGATGCTAAATGAGAACAGTCAGTCCCAAAAAGTCAAAGCTTGTAGGTTTTCTATTATATATGGAAGCTAGAAAAAAAGTGGGAAACATAAGGGACTTTAAATAATGTGGAAAAAGACTTGTAAAGTAGTGGGGAGGGCGGGGGGGGGGAGTTAAGGAGTGAAAAAGGGAGGAATGAAGAAACAATTAGTTCAAATAATACAGTGGCAATATGTGAAGGTATTACTATCAATTTCACTAACCCATATGGGGAAGGAGGAAGGGGAGCAGGGTGGGATGTGGAAGGAAATACATCAAAAGATGTGTGCTTGTAGGTTTTTATCACATTGAACCTTGCTATGATGTATAATTGCAATACACTAATGAAATAATTTTTAAGAACCAAAATGCCAACCACTTCCATTGTCCAGACAATTCCCTAGTGCTTTTGTATAGCGGATTCATCCTTCTCTCCCAGGCAACCATTTTCTGATTTTTATCACCATAGATTAGTTTTATCTATTCTCAGACTTCATATGAATGGAATTATATACAATATGCACTCTTTTATATTTGAATTTTGCTCAACACAATGTTTTGAAATTCATTCATGTTGTTGCACAAATCAGCAGTCTTCACTTACTATTGTGCTGGGCACTATTCCATTGCATGAAGATATCACAAATTTATCTGTTCAACCCTTGTACATTCTCTTTTTAAACAATTTGATAACTAGTATCATGACCTGTTTATATATAAGGCTGAGAAATGATGCTGTTTTCTGAGCAGATACTTGCCGGTTACAATCTGTACTCTCCAAGGTGGGGCATGAATCTTTCAGGGAGCAGTAACTGATCTCTGTCATATGGAGCACCCAAATGGGAGACCTTTGTATGGCTTCAGACAATTATGTTAGAAGAAGTAAAAACTGTTGGAAGTACCCATTTTATATAATAGTAAGTTTTGAAAAATAGTTTAAAATATCATCATCTATTTAAATATTTACTGTTAACCATGTTAAATGACAAAACAAACATATTGCAACTCATTTTCCACATGCCGTGGCTAAATCCTAAATAATCAGCAAACTCTCGAAGCAAAAAGAACTTTTAGTCAATATATATTAGAGCTTTCTTTGTATATTTCTTTCTTAAACATTCAATACTTTGTAAATAAATTACCTGACATTCATTTGAACATGATTGGCCAGGTATAAACAGTAATATTTTTGAGTAATCGTAATTATATTTAAAATCTGCAGACTTGCAATTCACAGAAGGCTCAACTTTAATTTTGCAAGATGCAAGTACATTATGTCTTAACATGAACTAAAAGGAAAAAGGATAATCTATAATAATAGAAATGTAAATTGAACATTTATCACACTTACCCATGAATGGAAGCCCATACTCATGAATTCATGAATATTTTCAGAGTAAAATACTTCCCAGACCAAAAAGAGTAGCACCTCAAAAACATATTGCAAAAGTACAGTAGTCTTGGGCTGAAAAAATAGCTCAGTGATAGAATGTGTGCTTTGTATGTGCAAGGCCCTAGATTTGAGCCCCAGAACCATCTCCTCCCAAAAATAATATGAAAGTCTTTTCTGTTTGAATAATTCTGAAATGTACACAAGCATGGTGGTAGAGGCCTGTAATCCCAGTACTTGGGAAGCTGAGACAGGATGATCACAGGTTCAAGGCTAGCCTCAGCAACCTACTGACATCATCATCAACTTAACAAAACCTTTCAAAATAAAAAAGGTTGGAGTGTAGCTCAGAGGTAGAATGCCCAGTACCATAAAAATTCTGAAAGGTAAAACAGATTAGCCTTCTCTGCTTTATTTTCACCAATGACTTAAGATATACAGAAACTCAATAAAAATACATAAAAAGAAATCTATGATTCAAGAAGAATTGATATAAATATATCCCTTATTTGAAAAGATGGGCATAGCAATTAGGATTACATCAGTAAAAATTTTTATCAATATGAATATGTCATATGGCAATCTGTTTTGATTTAGCTAACCCAATTCATTCACCATGCATTACTCTTTATTCTTTCTAAAATACTTTATTTATTTATACTCATTGAGCATGTTTTTGCTATGTTCTCTGAAAGGATTTAGACCTAAGTATGCATATTGGGGAACCGATTGACATAGGCATTGTAGGACTCTCATAAGAACAACAAGTCTGGCGAAAAAAGAATCCAATAGAAGACTCTGGGAAGATGAAAGAGTAGGCAGCACTGCACATCCGCCTTCCACCTGAGCAAGGATTACTGGCCGACTCTGCCTGCTCTAACTACTTTGGAACTCTGAAGCCTAGTGATGCTTGCAACTTCCTGGAAAGGCTTGGATATAAATCAAGGCCCATTTCAGTTAACCTCAGCTCTTAGCACAGTATCAGGGACTCATCCCCCACCTATAGCCCTATGGCAGGCAGCTGAATTCATGGATTGACATGCATAAGAATTGGGGAAGCGAGATGAGTTAAGGGGATCCTGTCTACATACATATATATATATATATATATATATATATATATATATATATGTGTGTGTGTGTGTGTGTGTGTGTGTGTGTGTGTGTGTGTGTGTGTATACGTATGTGTATACGTATATATGTATATACATATATGTATATACGTATGTGTATGCGTATATATGTATGTATATACGTAGGATCTCTGTTCTAATGGCTGCTCACTGTATTGGATCACAGAGGGAGGGAGGAAAGTTGAGTGGCCACTGTTGTGGAACATTCTCCCATCATTGCAGCCCCTCCGCATTTGACTAAAGTGACCTCAGGATTTATGGGCTGGTATTCTATCCCTCTCCCCTTTGTTTTCCTTTTCTTCTCCTTTTAGAGCCAGACAAAATGTAGGACATTCAAAGACAACTGCATAGATAAGAAAAACGAACAGGAAAGTGACTGTGCATGCCCAGTGAAAGGCATGGACTGAGAAAAGATCTGAAAGGACTTTAAGTTCATACCGCACACTGAGTGTTGGTACAGAAACAGCCTCTGGCAATTATGGAAAAAAATCAAATAAAAAATAACAAAGTCCAGCAAACTCCAGGGAAAGAAGAGAACTTGATTTCCAGAATTACCTTATTATCAGATTCAAAGCTCCAATTTTTAATGAAAACAATCTCAAGACATACCAAAAACCAGAAAAGTATGGCTACTTAAAGGAAAAACATAAATTAAATCAACAGAAACTGTCCTTGAAAAATACCTACAAACAGATCTACCAGACAAACATGTTAAAACAACTGTCTAAAAGATGATTGAAGAACTAATGGCACATGTGGAAACTGTCGAAACACAATGAAAATATCATTGAAGAGATACAAAGCCTAAAAAAAGAAAATCAGGAGCTGAGAGGTACGGTAACTAAAATGAAAACTTCACTAGGAAGATCTGAGAAGACAGAAGAATCAGTGAACTTGTGAGTAAGATGATAGAAATCACTGCGTTTGAGGAATAGAAAGAAAAATGACAGAAGAAAAGTGCATAGAACCTAAAGCATATGTGGGACATCATCAAGCAGACTAGCATAAGCACTGTGGGAACCCCAAAACAATGAGAGAGGGAGAAAGGGGCAAAGAAATAATGAACTTCCTGAATTTGATGAAAGACATGAATACAAATATTCAAGAAACTATATGAACTCCAAATAAACTCAAAGACACCCACATCCAGACACATTATAATAATACTTTAAAAAGAAAAAGAATTTTGGAAGCAGCAAGAGAGAAGCACCTCATCACACCCAAGGCATCTTCAATAAATTCATGAATAAATTTCATTTAGATACTTTAAAGGCCAGAAATTTGTAGTTGATAAATTCAAAATTCTAGAAGAAGAAAAAAACTATTAACCAAGTTTCATATATCTTGCAAAATTGTCCTTCAAAATTAAGCAAGAAATTAAGACATTCCCAAATAAACAAAATTTGAGGAAATTTGTTAGCACTAACCTTCCCTTACCACCCCCCCCACCAAATGTGCTAGGAAAAATATGAAAGGAATTTAGACAGTAACATGAAGCCATATGAAGAAAAAAGAATTTCAATAAAAGTAAATACATGGGCTAAAATAAAAGCTAATATTATTGTAATGATTGCAATTCACTTTTGTTTTTATAGGATTTAAGAAACTAATGCATTCCAACAAATTATTGTGTAATTTTTCCTAGTCACACAATATATAAAGATATAATCATGTAACAACCCCAAAGGATGAGAACAGAGCTATTAAAGGAGCAGAGTTTTGTACATTATTGAAGTAATGCTGATATAAATTCAAATTTAGAGAGCTAAAATTTTAGGACGTTAAATGTAATCACCATGGTAACAGCAAAGAAACTAGCTACAGATTATATACAAAAGAAAATAAGAAGTGAGTCTAAATATTTCTGGACAAAAAATTAAACACAAAAGAAGATAATAAAGTAGGAAATAAGGGGCAAAACACCTTTAAGGAATGTAGAAAACAAAAAACAAGATAATAGAAATAAATTCCTCCTTATCAGTGATTACTTTAAATGTAAAAGGATTAAACTCTTCAATCAAAAGACAAATATTGGCAAAACAGATTTTAAAAATGTTATTACTATATCCTGCCTCCCAAAGACTCAGTGTAGATCCAAAAATACAAATAGATTAAAAAGATCCTATTACATGGAAGTCATAAGCAACAGAGAATAGGAATGGCTATAATAATGCCAGACAAAAAAGACTGTAAATCAGAAGTGATTACAAGAAACAATATTAGTAAAATTTCGATGTAAAAATACACAGCAATTTTTAAACATTCATGTGTTTCATAACAGAATATCAAAATATATGAAGCAAAATCTAACAGAACTTATGAGAGGAAAAAGTCAGTTCTACAATAATAGATGGAGACTTCAAAACCCCACTCTCGATAATAGATAGAACAATAAGATTGAAAGTTAATAAGGAAATGGAGGACTTCCGGGAAGATGGTGACGGAATGAGACACGTCTCAAGAGCCACTGTGAGCTCGATTCAAATCAGTCGTGGATCCAGCTTTTTGAAAGAAGAAAAAAAGCAACAAAAAGGTGAAAAACGCTGCGAAAACTGGAATACAGCTGAGCATAACCCAGAAGGCCGACCAGGGAGAGCAAAGAAGCCTGTCTCCACGGCCCCGGCGCCACGCCGCCAGGCAGAAGCCCCCATCGAGCCGGCCCCCGGCGTGGAGTCTACTAAGAAAGAAATATACAACAACCCTCTGCACCCACCAGCCAGAGCTGGAGTGAGTGACTCCTGAACACCTCATCCTAGCCAGGCAGCATTTCCAGGCACCTTCGACAGAGACCAGAACGCGTGGCACAACCAGCTTACGCCCGCGCAGGCCCATCCCAGCTCACCTCTCCTTACGGAGCCAGAGCAGAGATAACTGCACCCCAGGGCATGGGTCAGGACTGCCGCAGGAACAGCTTCTCGACGGAAGGGGGGAGAAGCAAACCGGCCCAAGGGTGAGTGGGGAAACGGGCAGCTGGCTGGAGTCTGAGGAGCAGACCAGGGAGAACCGGGGAGTCGGGGCGTGCGCAGCAGTAGCAGCCGCCATCTTGTCGGCCGCCCACAGCAGCAGAAATCTGCCCAAAAGACCTGCAGAGGCCAAACCAGGTCTGTTCTTACAAACTTGCAGGGATTTTTATCTTGCTACTTGCTGACGTTGCTTGTTTTCTGGGGTTTTTTGCTTTGTTTTGTTCCGTTTTTACTCTGTTTTCACTTTGCATT
>PVLC010023258.1:0-25753 GCA_004027655.1 Graphiurus murinus
AAATGCAGCAAATTTGAAATTTAAAGGAACCTAGGGAAGATATAGAGGGACCAGACACACACACAGATAAACCAAAGAACACGAGACAAATACCTATTAATGCAATCATCTTAGGCAACATTCTCTGACTTCTCTGGAACATATGGAAGGTGAGAGGGGTAATAACGTCCCTTAGAAAGTTGGGACAAATCTTCTCCTTTAAGGGAGAGAAAGCGTCCCAGTTTGTAAACCTACACAGGGAACATTGCTTGTCTCCAGCTATCTTCTCATGGTTTAAGGCTTTTCAGTTAAGACCTGCCCCAGCCATTCAGAATAATAGTTTGTGAGAAAATTCATAGAGTAGCCCTCATTTTCCTTGTTCCAGCTCTAGCCATGGTGGTTTTATTTTTGGTTCCTTGTACATGTTATGCACCACAGTCTTTCCTGTCCTGTGCACAGCTTGTTCGCCATCCCTATTCCAGTTTCCTCCTAGTAACTCCTATTTACTCTCTAGTTTAATTTTATGTATTCTTCCAAAGAAGAGCCTTCTGATACTCCCACCAGATTTGATCAGGCTCATTCTTGGAATTTCCTTGTCTGCACCTACCTGCCTTGCTTCTTTTGGCATCTTCATTGTCTTCTTCTATTCTCCGAAGTCCCCCAAAACAGTAAAAGGACCCACTATTCTGAATGGATTAATGAGGGTTAAGTTTTAAGAGTAGGGTGAAAATAGTATGTGTATGTGTTATATATTCTTTCCTCAATGATACATTTTAGTGACTCGCACAAAGAAAATAAGATATATTTTTATATTATATATTATATAAGATATGTATTATATCTTATATAAGATTATCTTATATTTTCTATACACACACACACACACACACACACACACACACACACATATATATATATATATGGGAATACAAAGGTTTCCAAAGACAATTGATTTCTACAGCCAGCATAGCAGATGGTCTTCTACATAGAAAAAATTTAGTAATGTTTGTCTCTAACAGAATAGTTATTACCCTGGACAAGCATCCATTTATATATGTCGTACTGGAGTCTGAGATTATTGAAATATTTCCTTATATTTTTATCTGTTTTACCTATATTTTCCACAACAAGCATATATGACTTTTATAATTAGATAAAACAATCATAAGTCATACAATAAGAGTGAAAATAATTATCCTAAGACTTGGTAAAGAACATAAAATGATGCATAAATATCTTTCTTTTCATAATGCTTTTTTATGGTGCTGGGGATGGAACCCAGAGATGTTCTACCTCTGAGCTACATCACCAATTCTACTTTATTTTGAAACAGGGTTTTCCTAAGTTAGCATACACTGGCCTTGAACCTGTGATCCTCCTGTCTCAGTTTCTCAAGTACTGGAATTACAAGGGTGTGCCATTATGCTGGGCTTATAATGCTTCTTCTGTGTGAAACATGCATTTCTATTTGTAAGAACGTAGTATAGGTACTTTCACTTCCATCACAGGACTTCACAACTTTTGAGGTGGTTTTACATCCACCCCCATGTCTGACTTTCGACAGCCCTCCACATACTCAGAGAGAGGTTTGTTTTTCATCTTACAGATGAAGCCCCAGAAGCCCCAGCCACGTGTGGTACAAGAGAGCTAGGCTGGAGCCTGCACATCCAGGATCGAGTGCCCTCTTGGGAAGGGCATTTGGTTTCTCTTTGTCTCACTATCTTCATAAATATTATTGAGAGAGAAGTGCTGACCTTCCAAAATGAAAGCTTTGTGCTACAGTGCTCAGGTCCCACATGTACTTCAAAGATGCTAAGGAACGTGTCTGCCTCACTGGGGCTCATCAGCAATGCAGACCGAGGGCTGGTTAGGGACCCAGACATATTTCCCATATGCTATCCTGTTAATTGCAAATAAACCACCACCACCACCTCCTTGTTCACATCTTAGGCACAACGTCCTAGATCCCACTTGTTGGAATAAAAGATGGAGTTGTATCTGGTAGGGAAATTGCCCATGGTGGTCTCTGTCTTTCCAGGGTGGCAGAGGCTCTGTGTGGATTAGGCAGAGTGTGAGTCAGAGGATCCAAGCATGCCACTGCCTCCTCCTCCCACGCTCCTGGAATGTCACTGCTCATGCCCTCTGCATGCCAGTGTGTAGATGGCTAAGCCAGAGGCCAGGAAGCTGGTGCTTGCGAAATTAACAGCTGAAGAAATCTTAAAAGTGTGCCACTAGACTATGTTTAGATTGTGTGTTAATCACAATGTAGTCAAGTGGCACGGATAACTTTTCTTCTACGTATGTTTCTAAGAGAGTAGTTATCACCCTGGACTACGTACTTTGTATTATCTGTCTCTGCCCATGGGAAGTCCTCAACCAGACCGAATTTACTTAACTTTTTACTAAATTGTTTCTATATAGAAGACCATCTGCTATGCTAGCATATAGAAAGCAACCGTCTTTGGAAAATCTTTGCACTCCTGGCCTCAAGTAGCCTGCATGCTACATCCTCATTAAACAGTGACATGAGTGAACGGATGGACAGTTAAGAGATTCCTCCCTCCAGAATGTGGATCTATTATACTTAGATATCTCTGTTTTACTAGTTTTGAATGCATATTTTAAAGATTCTATGGAAGATTCCCAGATCTAAAGACCTTCAATGATTGCTCACTGAAATATTGTACTAGACCCTGCCCCTGGAAGACCCCCATGTTGGTTTAACCCTCTTCTTTTACCATCTTGAAATTCCAGTGGATTTTGAACAAGGGCTTCCACATTTACAAGGGATTTCACAAATCACGAAGTTGGTCTTGTCTATCTTCCTGACCTCCCAAGGACTCACAACCCTGGAGGATTTTTTTTTTTCCAACACTAATTACTTATACAAAACTTCAAATTAACATGAAGTGTGACTTAATCAGAAACACATTAGAATCAGCTCTGCCTGAGCTGAAACAAACGTGGAGAATAAAGAAGAACAGGTGAAAATTAAGCTCTCTGGGAGATATTTGACAGAATTTTAGAAGTTAGGTGTGAAGAAGTTCCCTTCCTCCTCCATCTCTCTGGGTTTAGATTATGAAAAGTTTCCCCCTGGTGTCACCTATTGGGCGTGCTCCTTGCACTCTGGTAGTATATGTCTGCTTCATAACCCAGCACCATCAACACTATGACTTTATAACTACTGACATCCAGAGAGCACTGACCCTTGGATGCATTCTGCCTACAGAACCCGAATTTGGACAGTGGGAGAGCTGGGATCTGGAGGTCTCTCCAGTGCAGAGGGAGTTTCTGGGAGGCTGGACTTCTAGTTTACCCTGACACATAGAAGAATAACAATCCATCCTAGATTCTCCCTGTCATGTCCCGTTTTGCTTAGAGACATTTAGAGCAACAAGCAGCAACTTCATTGGTGTCTGCAGACCTAATCTCTGACAAGTGAGTCTATAGCATGGAACATCATCCAGAGAAACTGGCATATGTTGAGGGGCCCATCCAACCTGTTCTGCCATGGGGCTGAAGACACCACAATGTACTCTTCCTGGCCAGGACACCTCTTGATGATGTAGCCTCATAGTTTAGTCTATATTTTTTGCATGTATTCTTCACTAGTCTTGTCATCTGGGGGGTCTGCAAGTCAAATGACTGATGGCAAAGGAGTATGACTCTTGACAAAAAGGAGAAGGGAACTCATTCATTAACTCTTTTAGACACTTGGCTTATATTTTGGCATTTATAGCTTCCAGAAATCCCATGAGAAAAAACATCATCATTATTATTATTTTACAGATAAATTAACTGAGTTTCTGAGATGTTAAACCATACAGCTAGTCAACCATGGAACTGAATACCTTGTTGTTTCTGTGCCATATTATCAGTCCTGTGATCCTGGATTCTGGCCGACCTTGAGTCACAGGGTATTCTCAGGAAGATCTCCTCCTTTCTGCTGGAAATCAAGCCCAGGGCCTGGGTCAAGCCTGCTTGGCACACTTCCTGCACCCTGAGAATACTGCTTTGCTTCTATGGGCCTTAGGACGTTAGGAGTCCTTGCAGAGATGTGATCCCGTGGTTCTTGTTGGTGACGCCATTTGTTTTCACAGAGAACTGAGTAGGTTTGTTCTGGAGGTGAAAATTGGGAAGGGTTACTCCCATGTCTCCAGCCACGGTACCGAGCCAGGTAGAGCTCTTCAGCTTGGGGGTTTTGTGAGCAGTACAGAACAGGTCGTTCAGCGTCTGTGCAGCTAGCTCAAGGCAACAACATTAATTAACGTGGATGGGGAGAGACAGACAGGCCCTTGTTTTTAATTAAGAGACTCTATGAAGCATGTTTTCTCTCTGGTATCTCTTAAAGGTGGTGAGAGTGAGAGCTGAATGTTTGCACCCCTCCTTCCCTCCCTCCCTTTCTCCCTTGTTTTTCTCAGCCAGCTGATTGCCAACCCTGGGATCTGGGGTACAGGAAGATCAGATTCACATCCTAATCCCTAGGAAACTTTGCCTCAGCTCACCAGGTCCTTTCCAACCAGAAAGTGAAAGGAAACTAAGAATTAGCTGAGGCCAGGAAAGTCAATCAAGCCAACCCAAACCAGAACCGAGTCACGTCAACCTGGGCTTTCTGCTCTGTTGCTGCTATTAATACCTGCGAGGCCTTTGATTCTCACATTAGCAAAACATGCCATAAAGCACCAGCTTCCCTTCTTCCCACAGAAACCCTGGCCCCTCGCAAGGGGGAGGCAAGGGGACTGTCACAAAGGGGCCATTCAGCCCTAAAAGGCTTTCTTGATTGGGCCTCTGAGGGGAGACTTCAGCTGAGACTTCTCATAGGAATATGCAGGCGGCGGAGACAGTCTCAGCCCCCGGCAGCAGCTAGGCGAGCTGCTCTCGGAATGCCTGGCCCCAGGAGGACAGCAGAAATTGGGTGATAAAATTGCCTTATTTTTAAAGAAGGATTGCTCGGGGTGAGGAATTTAATTTTGTGAGTATGTTGAGGATGCAACGGTACCTAACTTTATCTCATTCAGAAGGAGGCTGTCCATCATAACATAATGTTGCAAGTGCCTAGTATCTATGATAGGAGAGAAAGTAGCTTTGAATGGGGTGGGAGCCCCAGAGGCCTCCTTAGAATGCCTCAAGTCAGAGGGCGCACACACATACACACATCTAGACAAGTAGCCAAGTGGCTAAATCGTAAACTATATAAATTTCAAATTAGCTATAAGGTTACAATGACATCATTTATAAAAGATGTTATTTCCTCCTCTGATTTTATGAGACAGCATTTATTGAATCTCATCGCGTCTGTGTGGTGTCATTACTTCCTCAGGTAGAATGGCTTTCCGAGCTCCCTAGCCTCCCTAGCAGGCACCATCCTACAGCACTGAGCTGTTGGGGAGGTGGCCTCCTCCGATCCTGGCAAGATGCTGTCACTGGAAATGTGTTTCCAAAGCCCCAAGTTTCCATTCACTATTCATGATCTTCACAGCATAAGTCTCTGACTCTCTTGCTCTCCTAATGTGATTTTCAAAGTCTTGTTTGTGACAACATGCCAGTCCTAACCAACCTTCCCTCTCCAGAGGAAAATTTACACCTAAATGAAGTTTCTTTGCCCTCTTTATTAAAATGATTCCATTAAGTGATTTCTGTGGGGATCCAATTCCCGTATTTATTAAGGTTGCTGCATGCTAATATCTCTTCTTCAAATCCTCTTCTGATCTACTATTAGTTTACTTTCTGGTCATTCACGGCTGTATCAGCTCAAGAAATATGTTCATGGCAGGAGCTCAACAAATACTTGTTGAATAAAGCAATACTGTCTGGCCCATGTCTTTTTGAAGTCACTTAGTACCTAACTAATAACTGCTTCTTACGATTAAGTCATTGATCCTGTGTTAGTGAAGCACCTTTCTCTTATCTTCTGATGTCCAAAATGTCTTACTTGATACTATTTGGGAAAAATTGGTGAAAAGAAAGATGAACATTTGTAATCCTTTTATTGGTGTATTGTAATTATACTTCATGGTGAGGTTCAAATCGATACAAACACATACGCACAACAATTGATGTTTCCTCCACTTCCCCTTCGCTATGCATAGTAGTGAGATTGTAGTGACATCTTCATATACAGAATAGTGTTATTTGAACTGTTTCCTTCATTGGCTCTGGTTCTCTTCTTCCCATCCCCACCTCCCTCCCTCAATCCCCTCTCACTCGTTGACTGGTCTCCTCATTTATTTAAAGTCTCTTTCGTTTCTTACTTTCCCTCTAGCTTCTACATATGAGAGTAAACATATGACTTGATTTTCTGCAACAGCTACTAATTTGATAGAGGACTAATATCTAGAATATATAAAGAATTTAAAATTTTAACACTAAAAAATACACCAAATAACCAATCCAAAAATGGGCAATTGAACTGAATAGATTTGTCTCAAAAGAAGAAATACAAATGGCTAGTAAATATATGAAAAAATGTTCAACAGCATTAGTGATAAGGAAAATGCAAATCAAAACAACACGGAGATTCCATCTAACTCCAGTTAAAATAGCAATCATTAAGAATACAAGGAACAATAAATACTGGGGAATACATGGGGAAATAGGAGCCCTTATACATTGTATGTTGGATTACCAATTAGTATAACCACTGTAGAAATCAGTATGAAGGTTCCTGAAAAGCCTAGGACTAGAAATATCATATGACCCAGTTGTACCACTCCTTGGTATCTTTCCAAAAAGAATTAATGTCAGAGTACTATAATGATACATGAGTATCTATGTTTATAGCAGCACAATTCGCAATAGCCAAATTATGGAACCAATCTAGGTATCCATTAAGAGATGACTGAACAACAAAAATGTGATGTATACCCACAATGGAATTTACTCAGCTGTAAAGAGCAGAATTCTGTCATTTGTAGGAAAATGGATGGAACTAGAAAATATTATGCTAAGTGAGATCAGCCAATTGAAGAGAGATGATCTATAAATTGAAATGCACTTCAGAGTTGTGTTATTTGCTGAATAAACTTTTCTTAACTTTCTGGGAGTGTGTGTGTGTGTGTGTGTGTGTGTGTGTGTGTGTGTGTTGCTGGAGATAAAACCTGGGGCCTTGTACTAAGCAGGCACTCTATCGCTGAGCTACACCACCAACCATGAGCTAATATTTTCCTATTATACAAGATAAAAATGATATATTTCCACCAGTACAGAAATACAAATGCAAAAGGTTATTCACAGAAGCATTGTTCATTACTTCGAAATCTTGGAATCAACCTAAGTTTCCCACACATCCACATAAAAGTGGGGCTGAATAAAGTTTGCCACGTCTATGGGGGGCAGGGGGACACTAGGCGGCTTTAAAAGTGGATGACAACAATATAAACTCATATCAGGTGATTTCCTGGATATAATGCAAAATGAATATATAAAATGCTATCCCTTGTGTAAGGAAGAAAAGAAAAGAAGAAAATATGCATACATTCTCATTTGTGGCAAACACACACCCACACAAAGGGTTAACCAGAAATTAATGACATTTCTTGCTTTTGTTTTTTTTTTTTTTGCAGTATTGAGGATTGAACTCAGGGGCATTCTACCTCCAAGCTATACCCCCAAACCCTATTTTTTATTCTTTATCTTGAAACAGGGTCTCACTAAGTTGCGGAAGAACAGAGAAGTAGGGATGGAGTAGAAAGGATAACAGAAGAATGACACTTTCTGAGGATATGTTTTTTGCACCGTATTTACATTTAGAGCTACATTTATACTTCATATAACCACAAAAATAAAATTAATAAGACTGGAAAATCCAAAATACCCGAAATGGGACACAAACCAAACCAAATGAGCCCAATTGTATTTCAAGTGAATAATAAAACCCAACTGAAGGGGGAAAAAAAAGAAAGGAAAAGCCTATCACATTTAACACATTTGGAAATAGGTTAGTTAATTAGTTTTCCACATCAAAAGTTGGCACATGTCCTCTGCAAAAGGTCAGATAATAAATACAGTAGGCTCTGCAGGTCAGATGATCTCTGCCCCACATGCTCCACCTTTGTGTCAGAAAATCAGCATAGATAAGATATAAATGAAGGGAGGGAGAGGTGCCTGTGTTCTAATAAAAAAAATGTGATATTAAAATTTGAATTTCATGTAAGTTCTGTGGTGTGTCATAACATTTTATTTTTCCTGGATTTTTCTTTCAACATTTAAAAATGTCAAAATCATTCTGAGCTCAGGGTCAATACAAAAACAGAAGCAGTCCAGAGCGGGTCCTTGGGACCATTGTTCATTGACCCTTACACTACATCACAGATTCAATAAGTACTAATTCAGCTTTTTTATTGCCTCCAACATCCATTTTAATTCTAGACTTGGTATTTTGGCTAACTACCATCCTTCCCTAAAACTCAATTAGCTCCTTTAAAACCTTATCTACTGCTACACCAACATAATTTCACTTCACTTCATGACAATAATATTTTCTTATATACTGAAATCACAAAGCAGGTGAATTCTAGTTTTATTTCCCTACCATTTGTATTGAATTATTGTCAAAACAAATTATTTTCAAAACGCTTTCCTCTGGATCTTTATTGCTATGCCCCACCCTTGCATGTGTGCTGGGCCTTCATTTCTTGCTGTTTTGCTGCAAAGGGAGATTCTTTTTTCTCATTTCCTGAATACTATCTTCTAATAATCATAATTTTGCTTTGTTTCATTTTCCTATTCTACCTTCTGCCTATTCGAAACAACCTCTTCATTCTCTTTTTTTCTTGTTCTTACAAGGTGGGGCATGTGAAACCACACTGCTCAGAGCATTCTGCCTCTCAGTCTCTGGCCGCCCT
This sequence comes from Graphiurus murinus, assembly GCA_004027655.1. NCBI lineage: Eukaryota > Metazoa > Chordata > Mammalia > Rodentia > Gliridae > Graphiurus > Graphiurus murinus. The sequence goes on from PVLC010023258.1 coordinate 8,823, forward strand.
TGAAGGATGAACTGCTGAGAGCATTTTCTCCAGCAGTGATGTTGCCACAGCTGGGCTTACTGAGATCAGGGGCAGCTGAGCATAACTAGGCAGTGGGTAGAAGGAAAGGAACAGGCCTGGTTTCACCTGAGTGGAAGAAGGTTGTGGGTCCTGTATGGGCGAGAGTGAAGGCTTTCTTGTTCAGCCCTAGAGAGATGCTTGTTTGAGGGAGGGTCACAGCAGGCACAGCGGAGGCGGGCACATTCCCCAGAGTTCCTCTTGTCTGCCTAGAATGCTGTTTCAGAGGTCCAGGTGGGAACCAGTCACCAATCATTTCCTAAGCCCTTTCCTGTGACAGCTAAGAATAATTCCCTTCAGAGACTGGCCTGCCATTCATCAAAACCCTCACTTCTAATAATAATGCAACTTTACTGCTAAAAAATATGCCCCGTCAGGTAGGGGTGTAGAGACAATTAGTGAGTTTCCTAAGATTTTTGCAGCAACTAAGGGCTGGCAACAGAGACCCCAACACAATAATACTGGGAGACTTCAACACACCTCTCATACCATTAGATGAGTCTTCCATACAAAAATATTAATAAAGACACTTCGGATCTAAAGAACACTATAAACTAAATGGACCTAACAGACATTTATAGGATAGTCCATCCAACAACTGCTGAATTCACAGTCTTCTCAGCTGCTGCTGGAAGCTTCTCCAAAATAAAACATATTGTAGGCCACAAAACAAGCAAATTAAAAAAAAGATGTAATTTCTTACATCTTTTCAGATCACAACTGTCTCGATCAACATTCCCACTGTAAAACCCAAGACAGCTGACCACACAACTTAGAGAAGGAAGATTTTTGGAATTCTCAGTTTTTTTTGTTTTTTTTTTGTTTTGTTTTGCTTTTTTTGTTCTATTTTTTAGATCTCAGAGTTTCAGTCCACGTCAGGCTGGGTTACATCTGCAGAGTTCAGGGAAGCAAAGGGAGAAGGAAAGAAAGCGAACACTTTGCACTCACATCATGGAGGCCAAAAGCAAGAGAGAACAAGCAAGCCAGGGGATTCAAAGATAAAAGCACAGCCCCTAAGGCCACACCCCCAGAGACCCACCTTCTCTAGCCACGCCCACCCGCCTAGATTACTGCCCAGTAAATCCATTACAGTGGTTTTATCTACTGATGAGATTCCAACCCTCATGACTTAACTGCATCAACTCTGAACATGAACACATGAGCTCTTCAGAGCATATTCTGGATCTAGCTTTAACAACAAGGAACTGAAAGTTGAGATGCACAAAAAAGAAGGCCCCACGGAATGCCACCAATACTTGGAGATTGAACGATACACTACTGAATGAAGACTCTCGGTCATAGAAAAAATAAGGGGAGAAAATTTAAAAATTCCCAAAGTCAAATGAACATCGAGGCACAACTTACCAAAATCTTTAGGATCTAAGCCAATTTCTACCTAAATGTGAAAGTATGCCCCTTCCATATGCAACCTGCTTCTACAGAAGTTAGACAACCAAGAAGCTATTAACTGACAAAAAATAAATAATAATAATAATAATAATAATAATAATAATAATAATAACGAAAAGGCAGAGTATGTTCTTGGAAAATGAAAGATAAAGTGATTCATCAGTGGAATAGAAGATCAATTGCACTCAACGTGTTTTCTGGGGGTTTTGTCTGATCCCATCTCTTATTCTCTAGTAGACACTGATATGAAGATACAATACATAAAGGAAGGCTGTGTTGTCACACTTCCAAGTTCTCCAGCTTTCTGATTTATATGTCTGCAGCAGTTTGGGGAATGTAGGCACCCGTGATGCATCCTGCAATCCATAAATTAATGAGTGATTAAAATCTTACTAAGGCAAACACACAGCCACAAATCTGAATGATGCATGATTATTACCATCCATAGCCAGCAGATGTATAGAAATAATTGGCTTTTAATGCTCATTAGTCAGTTTTATTACAAATAATGCATTCGCATGATGTTTGTAAATTTATGCTCCAGTGGGAAGACAGGGTGTCAGTACAGGATAAACACGGAAAGCAATTACGAAAGGCACAGCCAAAATTTATTAATAGCCCAAAGATCCATTTATTTAGATGTTTGTTTTTAACCTTGCCTTATTCCAAAACAAAATAATTTAAAGGCATGTGAAGAAATATAGCCATTGTAATAATTTTTAAGCAAAGAAATTATGGAGAAAGGAAAAGTGAAGATCAAAAACTACAATAAATCTGGGGCAAAGTCGGTATGCAAGATGAGTACCAGGACATCCTGTACATGTGCTGAAAATGTAATGCAAAGAAACCTCCGCATTAATTAGTAACTAAAGCAAAAGAGCAAAAACTGACTGGTATAAGATTTGTGACACTCATAAAGAAAATAAGATCACCAAAAGTTTTTCTGGAGGGAAATATTAACATTTCTTGGTAAAATAGCCAGAGAGAAATTTATCGTATAGTTGGCTACAAAAGAGACATGCTGTCCTCCTCCGAGTTTCATTTGGATTCTGTAGAGCACAAACTGATGCACTGAACGGGATTTGTTAGAGGGCACTCTTCATGCATCACTTAGATACTTGCGAATAAATGATACCTGCGAATGTGTCATTTTTGACACATCTCTGGAATGACATATCCTTTTTGATTTACTGTCTTAGCTTGGTAGGGCGAGGAGTTTCAGAAGAGTCTGGAAAAAGGAGGTGACTTAGGGATCTATAGTTGGTTCGACAGTGGCCAGACTTCATCTGCTCTAATACTGGGGTCATGATGACTTTCAATTTCAATTTAAGTTTTCTAATTCCCCTGTACAATAGTTACCCAATAAAATTCTTATTGGTCCCTTTGGAAAAGTACAGGGGAGTTATCACAATGACCCCTACACAGCTCCCCATGGTGTTTCAAGGTTCTTCATCCTGTTCTCCCTTTTATTTAGTTGGTTCTCAGTACAAACATTGGATTTGCGCTGGTTCAGAAGCTGGGCAGGGGATTATCATCCTTTTGAATGGGGCCAGCTTTTACATGTCACCAGATCATTCATCCTTGATTCCTTCTAATGATGCTGGTTGACTATTTCCCTTTTGACTTTCTATATATTTTGATCCTAAAAAAATCACTGTGTCTTGTTGGTGATCTCTGTTATTCTCTGAGGGTAAGACCTCTTCTTTCCTGCCACTATAATCTTGCCATTTATTACAATAATTGTTTCTGCCTGGGTTTTAATACTTAAGGACAACCAAGTAGCCTCAGTGGGATCCTATCTTCCTCATTGCTCTACAATGCCTTGACCTACTGTCAACCCCAACTACGAAGGAATATCTCCAATAACTTTTTAGTAATGAAGCTGTAATAACCTACCTCTCTCAGTAAAACATCTCTTGTTTACTCTAGAACTCTTCATAGAATGTAATTATAGGGCAGATTTTTCATGCATTTCATATTCTATCAGTGAGCCCAATTCCTAGACTGGTAATTCCATCCCCCACCATCAGACACTGTGGTTCTAGCATCCAGGACTCCCTTAATGGGACATCACCTTTTCTGAGCTTCTGGGAAGTACTCTGCATGATCTCTCAAAATTAGCATTCACTATCTTCTAGGAATTTTGGTTGAATGGCAAATCCTTTATCTTGGAAGAATGCTCCCAAGAGAGAAGAGAATCTTCCTTATCCACTCTTAGGCTTCAGCCTCTTTGATCAGCCCCACACCCGCTCCCCTGGCTCCAGCTGAACTAGGTTAGTAGGTCTTACAGCTCCTTTGGGGTATATTTCTTTTCCTCCTTCACTAGGCCCAGAGCATTCATGACTATGTTGTCCTGCAACCTAACCTTAGTTATCGACGTAATGACCAAAGGACAAGGCATTGACTCTTCCTGAGTGGATTACCTGCTATCTTACAGTACATGGGCACTGGATAGGTTAAAGCAGAGGAGAAGGCCAATCTGCAGGCTCAGAGATTTGGGGGAACCTGTAAATTCAGAATTTTCCATGGCATCGACCCACATGTCCCTATTCCATGTGTCACCTTCACATTCTTTCCGCTCAGAGCTTTCACCTAGGCATCGCAGGTCCTGATCCTGAGTTTATTCTCTATAGCTCAGCTAACAGGATGATTCCATGCTGGGAGTCTCTCAGTTTTCTCTGCCCTGCTGTTGCAGGATAAGAGAGCCCTTTCATATGCTCCTACAGAAGCTCTTAGCCATGTTTTTTATATTTTAATATCTCATTGCCCTGATAGTCCCTCCTCTCCTCTCCTCTCCAATACTTCTCCTCAGCAGCTGGTATGCTCCCATCCCAACACACTTCCAGTGCAGGATAAATGAAAGCCACTTTGTGCCAGAACTACATGTGCTCTACCAACTGCAAGTGACTGCATCCCCATCACTGCTGGAACTGAGTAATCCAGTTCCCAACTCCCATCACAGCCTGGTCTACATCAAGCACACTATCGAGATTCGCCAAGACATAGATTCTAGGATGGAGTTTGATGTTCAGAGGGTTTATTAAATCATGTTTAGCATCAGTTTCCTTGGAAGGAAAGCATAAAACACGAGATTAGATAACCAGAAAAGTGGAACCAGCAATGCAGGCACAGTCTTAGCCAGTTCTATGAAGAACTATACATCTAAAATGCTCAGAGTTGCCTAGTTGGGCTGCAGTGGCTGGGCCGGCATGCCCTTGATGTGTTTAGGTATTGGACATAGGTCATCCTTGGAAGAGCTTGGGCAAGGTGGTTCCCTGCAGCTGAGAGGATTCCTGAATGAGCTGGCACCTCACAGCTTTGCCCACACCTGGGGGGATAGGCAAGTCCTTCCTTCCTGGAAATTGTGAATTGACTCTGCCTCAGGGAGATGTGGGCAGAAAATTAGGATTCCTTCCATCTTCTGCAGGATAACTTTTATCCCCACTACTGAATTATGATCTGATTTTGAGTTGGTACCTGCTCTCCCCCTCCCCCAATGAGTACAACGAATCCCAGAACAATTACCAGTAAAAACTGTATAAATAATTACCACGATGTATAAGGAGGGAATATGGAAATGAAACTATGAATTCCTTAGAACATAAAAGAATGAATTAAAAATGATCCAGTTGGTAACAGTTGATTGAGTATTTAGGATGTGCGGGTATGTTGCCAGGTGTTGGTGATGCCAAGATGTATATTCCAGTAGAGAAAAGAGACAAAAACACATCTGATAGTAAGATTATTCAATATGTGCTGTAATTAATATTGTCTCAATTATAGCGGAAGCTCAGAAAGGGAGCTTCCGAGGGAAGCTTCACAAAGCGAAGGACCTCTGAACTGCAACGCAGACACACATTCAGTGAGCATTTGCTGAATAAATTATGAATGGAATATTAATAGGCAGAGAAATTAGGGCGGATGGGAGAACTCCAAGCAGACCTCAGAGGCCTTTCAATGTTTTCCTGTATAGAAAGCAGTAGATAGCCAGCATGCATATTTATGAGGCGAGGCGAGAAATAAAGGGTGATGTCATTGTGCCTTGCATTCTCTCTCTTTTTTTTTTTTTGTGGTGCTAGAGATTGAACTCAGGGGCATTCTACCTCTGAGCTATACCTCCAGCCCTATTTTTTATTCTTTATTTTGAAACAGGGTCTCACTAAGTTGGGGAGGGCCTCACTGTGTTGACGAGCCGAGCCTGGCCTTGAACTTGTGATCTTCCTGTCTCAGCCTCCCAAGTACTAGGATCACCACGCCCGGCTCCTTGCATTCTCTTAAAAGGAGCATGGACAGTATTTCATGGACAGTGCAGAGGGTTTGGTGTTCTTGAGGGTTTTGAGCAAGTGAGTTACTGACTGACACATTGGCAGTTTGTAAAATGGTTTCCCTGTGGAAGTGAGAAGAATGGATTCAGGTGAGAATGAAGGAAGGAAGACAGGGTCTGGGGCTACAGAAATAGCCTGGATGGGTGGCATTGGGGCCCAAAGTGGAAGCGGAGAGAATGCATTCACAAGAGACACTGAAGCCATGATTCTGAAAGATGCCCTGTGGACCGCAGCATCTCGTGGCCACTAGCTCTCCCAGAATCCAATGGGTCATCTGTCTCACCTTGTTTATCTCTGACAACAACCCAGTGAGGTTAATATTATGCTCTTCCAATCCACAAGTTAGAAAATTGGGCCTGGGGTCCTGAGATGACTAGCAGAGGTGGGATTCGAACTCAGTCCTGTCTGCCTTGAAGCCCAGCCTCTTGCATAACATCATTACATTCATGATCAAGAATTTGCCAGGTTTGGTGGTGCACACCTGTAATCCCAGTACCTGGGAGGCAGAGTCAGGAGGATCCCAGGTTCAAGGTCAGCCTCAACAAATTAGTGAGACTCTCAGCAACCTAGTGAGACCCTGCTTCAAAACAAAAAAACAAATAAAATAAAATTAAAAAAGGGCTGGAGGTGTAGCTCAGAAGTAGAATGCCTCTGGGTTCAATCCTCAATACCACATGCACAGAAAGAATGCATTGCTTCAACTACTAGAATTGATTTTTTTGTATTAACAGGACAACAGCAACTACATTTTTTATCTTCGCCTTGCGTACTATTCCGGGATATTTAGGAAGTGAAGACACATGAATTGAGCTGTGCAGCAGTGCGTAATGACCACTGCTGGGTCTGAAATGTCCCAGACCTACTGACATGAGCTTCCCAGAACTCCACAGGAGATAACCACAAGCACACGCTTCAGAAACCGGGAGTGCATGACCGTGCATTTCAGCACTGTGTCAAAATACACCAGTCTACTGACTTTAGTCTTGGAGCCCAAATTAGCTCCCACTGGCAAGCAGGGCACAGTTCTGTGGCCTCTTTGCATGCCCTGGGAACGTGTTTTCCAGCTTCCGTTAAGATCACCTGAAACCAGATCCAGCCTTCCAGCAGCCTGCTCGTGGCCTCTCCGGCTATGCAAAGAGTTCGACAGGGGAAGTGTAGAGTGGCTGGTGTCTCCTAGGCATTTAGCATGGCACCAAATGCCCACAGCTAAGAACATGGCACCTAATTGCTTGATTACTTGGACCAAGTTTTGCAAATATTCTCTGAGAAGACCATAGAACTGTTGCCCAATGTAGAATCATTTGGTGGTTTAAGCCTAAAAGAATGTTATTATTGTTATTATTATTATTATTATTATTATTGTCATTATTATTTTATTATTATTATTACTGTTGTTATTTAGGGAATTGTGAAAGACTCATTGGCAGCCTTTTTCTTTTTCTTTTTTTTGCGGTACTGGGGATTGAACTCAAGGGCATTCTACCTCCGAGCTACACCCCCCCCCCAGCCCTATTTTTTATTCTTTATTTTGAAACCTAGTCTCACTAAGTTGCGGAGTGCCTCACTAGGTAGCTGAGGCTGGCTGCAAACCCGGATCCTCCGATCTCAGCCTCCCGAATGCTGGGATTACAAGTGTGCGCCACCACGCCCGGCAGCAGCCTTTTTCTATATCAGTGGCTAATGCTCCAGCTTATGAAGTTACCTATAAGTTTTGCTTGGGCAATCAGTAACCAGCAGACAAAATTTGGTGATTTCTGTTGGAAGAAAAACTCTGTCCACATCAGGTTCTGAGAGTGCAGAAGATGAGATCCAAGTTTTACCATCGGGTGGACTTGCATGTGATTACAGCACTACTGTCTTCTGGCTCTAAAATTTCCTTTAGATTCTTCTTCTGCCTTCTCAAATCTGGGGACAGAGCACAGGTGTCCCAAAATATTTTGCATGATCTGGAGAGCAGTGTTACTCAAACCAAATCATTTTACATTTGGCAGGGGGGATGAAGAGAGTCAGATGTAGAGATAAAAGAAATCCTCCATCAGGAAAATAGATTGAAGGCAGGCAGGCCAGCTGAGGAACGGGGTGGGGTGCAGCTCCTGCCTGAAGGGGTTCTCCCCTGGCTTCTTCATGGCAGAGACCAGGCAGGTGTTCACTGTGCTGATCCACCTTCTCTCTGAACCTATTTTCTCTGCCCATGCAAGAGGTAGCAGTCTTAACTGTTCACAGTCAAAACAAAAATGGAGAAAAACAATATATCTAATATACCAATCGCAGCTCCTGGCACAAGAGAGGTGCTGGGCAATTGAAGTCTCTCTTTTCTTTACTCTGTAGGGATTCTGAAATTTTCCAGGTGCCTTTACAGGCATCACCCCTTCGCTATCTTAAATTCCTGGTGATGAAATTAAGATCTGTGTTTACTTGCCCACTGAGCAGGGGAGGAATGTTCAGGCTTAGGGAGTTGGTCAGAGCCCTGCAATTGATAACTGCCAGCCCAGGTCTTAAGCCCCGGTGGTTGACAGGGATTTCTCTTTTTCAAGAATTTCAGATGGGCGTGGTGGTGCATGGTTGTAATCCTAGTAGTTGGGAGACTGAGACAGGAGGATTGCAGGTTCGCAGACAGCCTCAGCCACTTAGTGAAGCCTGATGCAACTTAGTGAGAGCCTGTTTCCATATATATATATATTTATATATATATATATATATATCCATATATATATATATATATATATATATATATATATATATATATGGATGTAGCTCGGAGGTAGAATGCCTCTGGGTTCAATCCCCAGTACCACACACACACACACACCAAAGAATTTCAGATGGAGAAAGCTTCAAGACGTTAATTAGTTTCAGATTGCTATCATCCACAACCCTACACTCTGGAGAAATGACAAATGTCCCTATTCCCCTATTCCATCCCACTGTCATATTTTGAATTTCACCTGAAGCCTATAACTTTCAGTGTTATGGGCTCTGAACTTCTTTATTCTCCTTTGCCGAGAAGCCAAACCTGATATAAGTTATTTCATAAAAACAATCTATTATCAAATAATTTATAAATTCTCTTTCCGATCATTCCACTCATCTATTACCCTTTAGAGGAAAAACAACCGCACACACAATGCTCTCAGTGAAAAGTAATTTGAGAAAACTGATGCCAAATCGACAGGCACTTAGGGCTGGGGACCCTGGGGCCATCCAAGGCCCCACCCTGTGGAAGGAAGTAGGAGATTCCAAAATCTGAAGAAAAAAAATATGAAATACAAAACACTGCTGGTCCAAAGCGTTTCAGATAAGGTAAATTCAAGCTCTATATGATTGGCTAATTCAAGGAAGTAATATGACAATGAAAATATACAAGAGGGCTTCTTTGGTATTTCTTTGAACATTGGCTGTTAGGAATTCTGCATTTAAAGGAAAGGGTGGTCTTTTAGGGTGGTCAGCAGCCTTGCTTATGCAAACCGAGACATAAATAAACATGCTTCCTCGCCCTTGCTTTGAGCCTCCTAGAGCTCTGGCGTGTTGCAGATCTGTAGGAATTCTGTGCTGAAAAGGCATCTCGTGCATTATGTGGGCATGGGGTGGCAGAGAAAGGACAACACACTCATTGTGCCTGTTGGCTCACGGACATGTTCTGCTGTGGCATCTGACTTCACTCACAAAGCATAAATTCAAAGATAAAATGATTAAGAAACTCAGGTTAGCATCAGCAAAGCAAAGTCAAATGTGGAGTCTTTACAAGTTGGGAGCTGTGGGATTGTGGAGCCCGTTCTGCCCCTGAGCTTCGTGGCTCATGGCTACATGTTTTCTCTCCTTTGCATGGCTCTGCTCTTGCATCTTGAATCTGAGGCTGGATGCTATGCTTTTCTAGACCTTTGAAAATCATGTTTTGTAGTGACATGTTGGTTACCTTTTATCCAGCATAGCCGGGTGGACAGTCACAAACTCCCCCTCTGCCCAAATCTTCCAGAAATGGCGGGTAGACAAGATGTCTTCAGACTCAAGCTCCCCCCTCCTCAACCGTTCCCCACAACCCCATAGAGGTAGCGGGTCAACCAGTCGCCTAAAGTCAAAGTCACGGGAGGTCGACCAGATGTCTCCCTACAACTTGGTGCGGTGCACCTTTACGAGGGTCGACCAGTTGTCCTCTTCTGCCTAATAGGACCTAGTGGGGGTAGACCAGTTGTCTTTTAGCCCCAGCCCCAGCCCCAGGCCCAGGCCCAGGCCCAGCCCCAACCCCAGCCCCAGCTCCAACCCCAACCCCAACCCCAACCCCAACCAACCCCAACCTTAACCCTAACCCTAACCCTAACCCTAACCGGAGGTAGACCAGTTGTCTGTCTTTTCCCAAAGGGGGTGGGGCAACTAATTGCTTTCCAGTCAGTAAACTAGGTTAACCAGGGGGCTGTGCGCTAGCCAGGGAATTCATGACCAGCAGACTCACTAGCCAGTTGGTCAAGTGAAACAGGGACTTCATAGCTGAACATAAACCCATACATGAATCTCCACCAACATTTCAGTTCCTTTTCTTCCTGGGCCATAAATGAAACTCTTCTCTTTCCTTTCTACTGTGCCAATTTTTAAAATATCCACCTGGTTAATGAGAGTCTCAGTGTCTTTTTTTTTTTTTTTTTTTTTTTTTGCTCTTCTTCCTCTTTGGAGAAGATGTTAATGGGCAATGCAATGCAGAGAGATAGACTGCAGGGGAGATTGCAAGCAAAAGCCAGAGTCTGGGATCATCATCAACTGTTAGATAAAAAGTGAAGTACCAGCTCAGCATAGTAGTACACGCCTGTAACCCCAGTATTTGAGAGGCTGAGACAGGAGGATCACAGGTTCAGGGCCACCCTCCACAACTCAGTGAGACTGTCAGCAACCTAACAAGACACTATTTCAAAACAAAACAAAATAAAAAATATACTTGGGGCTAGTGTTGATAAATGTGTCCCTACATCCAGAACAAAATATTTCATATCAAAATTAAGTCTCTCTGTTAATGACCCTTTTATTCCTAACTCCTTTGTGGAAATAAAAAAACATATTTTCAATTTTATTTGTTATTATTTTTTACTTTGAGGGAAATTTAATCATTTCAATATATGACTGTTGTCACCCCTTAACAAGGCCCTTCAAACTTTAGTTAAAACACCAGTGACACAACAGAGAGTACTCTTTCTTCTCTGATATTCTTGCATTGAATTGAAACATTGATCTATCACCTTCTTACATTATGCTTTTATAACTTGCAGGATGCCTTGTAAATAATCCAAACAGATTTGCAGAAAGCCGATCCCTTCTTCCTGTCAGAGTGGCATCGGCACCAGGCAATCCCCACGAGGAGGAAAATGTTCATTAGCAGTTACTGCCTTGATGACATCACCAGTAATTTGCCGCATTCACTTTCTAACATGTTGTAATTTTGCTTTGAAAATGTTGCACATAAGAAAGAGTTATTGGCAAGGACTTTGAACTGCCACGTCCCAAGTCAGCTTACAATTTAACTCTTCCAGTGCTGGCTGCAGTTCCTTGGCAGCCTGTAGCCTAAGGGAATGCCTGCAGCATCTGCAGACTCCGGGGCATGCAGACGTTACCTCATTAGTGTGCTTTCAGATGGTGGCAGCCTCTCACCAGGACCCAGTCAACTGCAAGATGCTGGAAGTCAGAAGCCTTAGGATGCTAGTGAGAAAAACATAAGATCCCGAGCCAGAATATCCATGTCAAGCTGCGAGGCTTGCCCAACTTACTTAAAGCCCGAGGGTCTCGATTCTCATCTTCCACTCCAACTCTGGAAAGCACCCAAAAGCATATACAGAAGAGTGACTTCCCTTTTAAAATGTAGCCACACTATAAGAAATGCAGCAAGGTGTGAAAAGCGTGAGAAGGTTGCTTGGTGCATTTTATTTGATGGAACAAACCCATGTTAATCACGGAATTAGGACAGGGATAATTACCAGGAACTCAGGGGATCCCTCTTGCCCCTTTCCTTATGCCTTTGTTATAGTTTGGATTTAGCATGTCCCTCTGACCTCATGGATTAGGCAGCCATGTTGTGGGCGGGGCTTGGGTGCTGGAGAGGGGTCACTGGGGGTGTGGCCATGGAAATTATATATAGTCCCTCCTCCTCTTGCTCTCTTGTTCAGGGATCCACCATGTGAGAGCAGAACTCCCCTCTCTGTTTCCCAGCACTAAGCCCACAGCTCTGCAAACTTCACCCGACCTAACATGGACTGTGACCTCTGTATTCTCCAGATTTGTGAGCAAATAAATCTTTCTTCCTCTCAGTTGTAGTGGGCAGATGTTTTGAATTCTAACAGAATCCTGACTGAAATACGCTGCCCCCCCCCCCTTTCTACATTCCCCTTTTCCCAAAATAACCTCTATTCCTACTTCCATCACCATAGATAGGCTTGATCTGCCTTGGAAACTCGATATAAATGAAGTCATACTCTATGGACTGAAATTTTGCCAGTATCCTTTCAATCAACAGTATGTCTATTAGTTTCATTCCTGATGTCTCGTGTTGCAATTAGGTAAGACTTTATCATTACACCATAGGCTTTCATTGAAAATTGAGTAAAATCACAGCAATTACTTCATTGCACTATCGAAAGATTTCTGTGTCGTTTCCAAGAATGTTCTTATGCCTATCTTTTTGTGTATATGTGTACTTCCAAAAAGGGAAATGATTAATCATAAGGTATGCGTATGCTTAATTTTTGCAAATACTGCCACAAATCCTGGCAGCAATGTTGAGAATTACTTCATATCCCTACTACCAATCATCCTGAGAGGGTTTTTGCTCACAGTTTTTTCATCTTTTTAGCCATTTTTACACAGCATTTTTTGTGACATACCTGTTCAAGACTATGTATTGATTTGAATAGGAAGGGATAAACATAATTTTTTCTATTTCCTCTCACTATGATTTCAACTAAAAAAAATAAGTCAAGGAAAAGGTAATAAAATAAGGTCAAAATTCAATTAAGAAGATGGAAAAAATGAAAAGGATAAAGAAAAATTGATTTTTATGGAAATTAATATTAATAAAATATAATGAGATTATTAAAGACAAAAAAACTCACAAATTTCCAATACTGGAAAGAAGAGACTAATTCTTTGCTAAATTATAAAAGAATGCAGAACCTATAGACTCTAAAATCAATAAAGTGATTTTAAGATAATATATGACAAATTCTATACTAACAAAATTACCTATATTAATACATAACTTCCCCAACCCTCTTCAATTGAGAGGTAGTATTCCTTCCAATGGAATTACTGTCTTTGTTATTATCCATCATTATTTTTGTGAATATGATGCACCGGGCTGTTTCTAGCTTTTTCTGTCATAAAACGTAATGATGAAAGTGAGACCCTCAGCCAGAGGTGCACTGCTCTCGTCAAAGTGTGTGCTCAGCATAACTTTCACCTGATTGTTATCTAAAGTGGGAAACCAGGTGTTGTGACTATTTCAAAATAAAATACTCCAGAAGGAGTAGCTTGGAGAAAAAAAAATGCCTCTGGATTCACCCTCTACTAAAAAAATATACATATACATACATACATACATACATACATACATACAGTGGGTGAACATGTGACACTCACATGAGCAGTGTGAGATACCATTTCTACATTTTTTGCTACTACCTGGTGTTATTACAGTTACTGTTCTTTTTAATCTGCATTGGTTATATTGGCTGTTATATTTATCATGCTTTATTTTATATTTTGATGTTTGCCATTGAGACTAAACAACTTCTCATGCTATCATTAGAAATTCATATTCCTTCTTCTGAAGTTAGTTATTTTTTCCGCCGAGCTATTAGATTTTTAGTAATTCTTTTGGTAGTATCTTGAATATTCAGTGCCATTAATCATGTATGAATGGCAAATACGTTCTGCCTTTCTGTGGCTTTTATTTTTTAAAAACAGCTGCATTGTCTACTGTACAAAATTTTTCATTTTAAGGTAAATTCATCAACATTTTTCATCTTCATATATTTTATTTAAAAAATTCTTAATTTCTGAGACAAAGGTCATGATATTAATCAATAATCTTTTTCTCTAGATGATTTAAAGGCTGGTAGCTTTTCAAGTTTTAATAATCTGAATGTTTTATATGATATTTATTTATTTATTTATTTATTTATTTATTTATTTATTTATTTATTTTTGTGGTACCAGGGATTGAACCCAGGGCATTCTACCACCGAGCTACACCTCCAGCCCTATTTTTATTCTTTATTTTGAAACAGGGTCTCACTAAGTTGCAGAGGGCCTTACTAAGTAGCTGAAGTTGGCCACTAACCTGCAATCCTTCTGTCTCAGCCTTACATTTATCTTTTATAGTTTCAAATAAAGACATCTTTTTTTTTTCCCTAAATAGAATATTTTTTGCAGCACAAGTTTTGGATAGTTCTTTTCTGATTTAAATGCCACTTCTCCTATGGTAAATTCCCATTCATGTGTCAGTCTGACTCTAGATTTTATACATCGTAACATGAGTCCATTATTTTATTACCAAACTAATACCACAGCACACTTTTTAAAAAAGTATTTTGTAAATTGTTGGTTTTCCCCCAGGCAAGTCCCTATTATCTTCTTTCAAAATATAAATGACTATTCTTGGCTATTTATTCTATAGTATGAATTTTTGCATCAGCTTTTCAGGTTATTTTAAAAATCGCTAAGAATTATTTAAACAATAATAATAAATAATAGCTTTATGGAGATATAATTTATGTAACATAAGCATTCTCCCTTCTAACGTATATAATTCAGTATATTATACCATTTAGTATGTTCATAGAGCTATGCAACATCACTACTATGTAATTTTAAAATATTTCTATCACCCCCCCAAAAGAAACCTGTGCTCATTAGCAAATACTGTCCACTTTGAGGTCCTTGACAACCACTTAAACTTTCTGCCACATCTCATCTGGAATCACACAATATGTGGCATTTTGTGCCTGGTCTCTTTCACTTAACATGATTTTTTTTTTTTTTTTAGGTTTATCCATGTTATAGTATTTATCTGTCCTTTGTTTCTTTTAATGACCAGATATTATTCCATTATATATGCATATCATATTTTGTTTATTCCATTCATTAGTCAGTGGGCATTTAGGTTGTTTATATTTTCTGCTATTATGAATAATACTGCTATGAACATTTGTGTATATAATTTTGCTCAAATGGACGCTTTCAATTGTCTTGGATATTCAGATACCTAGGAGTGGAATTGCTGGGTCATATGATGGCAATACATTCCGCTTTTTAAGTACTCCTAACTGGGTCGCCTCTTAGTTTGTCTCTATTGATGGTTTTCTCTCTTGTGAATGGATCACAGTTTTTATCATTCTTACTATGCCAAGAGCTTTTGGATAGGAATCCAAGTATTTGCCACTCATGTAACAAAATATGTGTAAAACATCCTGTATATTTGAATGGTATGCTGCGGGACGACATTGTGTGGGGTTGGAGATTATATTGCTTTATATTTCTCCAAAGAGTGTTGGCTTATTTTTTAAGCAGGTTTTAACTTGGTTGGACTCAACCAGGTTTCACCTGGCTGCTAAGATTAGACTCAAATAGCAAGATCTGCCTCTTGAATGGCAGCTCAAATTTCATCTCATGTCTTTTCCTTTAGTTGCATCCTGTCCCCTGCATCATTCAGGAATTAGCAAGATACTTAGAAAGTGTTTATAAACAAAACAAAAAAACCAAAAAAAAAAAAAAAACCTCTGTGATTTCAAACTTATCTTTAGTCTTCTGTTTCTTGAAAATGGCCTGAAAAAATACATAGCACATTTTAATTCTTGTTCATCCTGATTATAGTGGACATCTGTATATGAATATGCTTTTACCTAAGTTATTTTTAAAGCCAGTAAATTCTGACAAAAGACATTCTGAAATGCAGTAGAATTTAAGAAGCAACTAGCTTTAAATTATAAACTTGACCTTTTTTTTATTTCTTAGCAACAAAAGGAATTAACACTTTCAATTCTATAAATAGTGCATTTTTGTTTTTGAAATTGTTCTGATTTTCCTGGACTAACTCTCCCTTTGCTCCACACACATAAATGCACATCTACCTGTATGCTTATATGCATATTCATGTATGTTTTGTTTTATATATGTGTTAACGATATATGTAGGTCACATGTGTGTATGCATTCACATGCATAGATGTCAATGGACACATATGTACACATCCACATATTTGTGCACCATGCACAAAATCTTGAAATAAGTATATTAAAATGTAAGAAAGAACTTTAAATTCAGGATAGTAGATATTTAGCAGTCTCTTACCTTGTTCCTTATTCTAGTTTATATTTTAATTTTTATCAACAAAACATAAGCAAAACAAAACAACAAAAAAGACAGAACATCAACACCCATACCCATCCACACCTCTACACAGTCTCACTTTGCAGGAAGCAGTCTTCCTTCACAGAGGCCCTTCTAGATCTTACTCCACAGAAACTTGCATTTCAACTCATTCAGAAAGGTTAACATTCATAGGAAACATTTGCTTTCGTTTTTAATTTGCGTTTCATTTTTTATTGTTGGAAAGACTGCGTCTTGTTAGTTCTTCTAGGGCTCACTTTCATACAGAAATCAACTTTTCCAATAAATCTGCCATCTCTCGACTTTCCACTACAAACCCAGGGAAACAGGAAACTCACACATTCTCCCTTCCCTCCCCACTTCCTGATATTTGTTATAAAACAGTTTTCCATAGCCCATCCTAGTCATGTAGTTATTTCCCTTCCTGAAGGAAACCACTTGATTTTCTTCTTTCTAGCTTGTAAAATAGAACATGCATTTTAGATAACCATAACGTCTTCAGTTATTTAGCACTATTTAGGATTCGCATGGATTTTGTGCGCAGGGACAGTCTTTTCATAGGAGGTTTCGTTTCTCCATTTGGACAGCTCGATTTTTCCCCCACTCGTTAAATTGCTTTTTATCAGTGTGTTCGAGAAAATCCCAGTCTGTGTGCATGCTAGCATTTCTCAGAATGACCGCTGAATTCTTCTGTATCTGAACAACCATCAGGCTGTACATAACAGTCTTGGATCATGCAGCTTCTCACCCCATAAGCCTCTATTAACATGTTCCCAT
>PVLC010023259.1:0-25814 GCA_004027655.1 Graphiurus murinus
CAGGGCATGCATCTGAGTGCCAGGGCTGGCACCTGAACCCCGGGTCTTTCTGAGTCCCTGCTCCATCTACTACTGCCTGCACTCAGATGTGTGGCCAGATGATTTATACAAACAATTGTCATGGGTGGAGTCAGGTGAGGAGAACCTGGTCTGGATGTTTTTAACCTTTCTTTTGCAAATGTTATTCTTGATCTCCCCTCTCTCCCTCTCTTCCTTCCGACCCTTTCTTGTTTACTTGCTTTGGAGTTGTCTGAAATCACTTTGCTATCCTACTGAAGGTTCTTCAGAGCAAATGAGCCTGCAAGGACCTCTCACTGCAGAGTGCAGACCCTCCTAAGGAAGGACCTAGGGAAGAACAGGGCAGCGAGCCTGGGAATCATTGGAATCATCACGGCTAGGGTGCTAAACTCTAGCTTGTACCTGAGCCACTGAAAAGTCCCTGCGTTATTTGTGCTGGTGCTTTAAACTCCAGAATAGGGCAGGTGGAGGAGAGGAGCTGGAGGGACATCTGTACCCTCCTTGACCCCACCCTTGGCCGCTTTTGCAAATCCTTGAGATTCTTAACCTCCCCATTGAGGAGCCCTTTCTTCTAAGCATTTCCAATCAATCGGTGGCGTTTTTGTAGGAATGTAACTCCAACATATCTCTGTTCACACAGCCCGCCATGTTCAGAGTGATGCACTGCCTTGACAAGTTTGACAGGACCGGCAGAGGAGAGGCAGGAGGAGGAGGAGGTGGAGGAGGAGAAGGAGAAGGAGAGAGGGTTACAAATGTGTGCGGGGTGGCATTTATATTTAGTATTTCCTTTCCTTTCAAGGGTTGGTGCACCAGTCAGAATTCTTGATATAAACAATAGAACCCACCTTAGCTCATTTTAGCGGAAAGAGAATTTATGAAAGAATTTTTTTGGGGGAAGGTTTCACAGAATTTCCAGAGCATCCAAGGAGTCTCGCTAAAAGGCAATCACTCAGGAATAAATGCTCAAGCCATGCCTTGAGATGACAAGGGGGCATCTGAGCATTGAGCAGGAGGGC
Source organism: Graphiurus murinus (assembly GCA_004027655.1). NCBI lineage: Eukaryota > Metazoa > Chordata > Mammalia > Rodentia > Gliridae > Graphiurus > Graphiurus murinus. Next base: position 1,035 of record PVLC010023259.1, read on the forward strand.
CTCAGGCTCTGACGCCTCCACAGCTGCACACTTCCACTGCTCCTGGGGCCACCAGGGGACTCTGAGCAACCCCCTTCCTGCTCCCCGTCTAACTAAACTAATCTGTGAGCACATCTGATTAGTGGAGGTCAGAAGTCCTAGATCAAGATATCAGCAGTGACACCCTTCCAGGAGGCTGTGGGAGAATCCATTCCCTGCCTCTCTCAGCTCCTGGGGGCTGTAGGTGTCCTTTAACTGGTGGCCCTGTCACTCCTGTCTGCCCCCCTGATTACACCTCCTTCTCCTCTCTGCGTTAAATCTCCCCATCTCACTCTTATGAGGACGTTGTCATTCGATTTACAGCTCACCAAATAACCTGGGATGAGCTTCTCATCTCAAGATCCCCAAACTAAACATGTAGAGGCCACCATTCAACTGACTCCACCTGGCTACAGATTCAAATCACCTGTAGAAGTACAGATACCCAGACCTACGAAACTACAATCTTCAGGGCAGAGGCATCTGGCCTTCTTAGACCCATTGCTGTTGCTGTTGTTATCATTAGCTTCCAGAGTTGTATGCCTCTTCACAGGCTTGAGGACCAGCAATTGTCCAGTCACCTCTTTTTCACAGGTGAGAATAAGACCCAGAGAAGACCCAAGATCTCCCTCAAGTCACACAGCACAGACTTTGAGTTTAGCCCTTGGCCAGTGGCAGGAACTGCCCAACCCCTCCCGCCATGTGCCATCATCTCCTAGGTTTCAAGAGAACCCAGAAGGTTGGTCAGCATCTTCTCTGGCTTGCCTATAGCTACAATCCTATGGCCCTTCTCAAATATAAGACAATGTCTGATAGCAAACCTCATGGATCCTATTGTAGTTAGATATAAAATGTCCCCCAAAGAATTAATGTTTAGAGCTGACATAATTGAGTCATAAGGGTTGTAATCCTAGAAGTGAATAAATTCATTGTAATGAATTTACCTGGGTGGTACCTGGTAGGCTGGTAGTGTGTGGCTGGAGGTGATCCCTGGGGATGCAGCCTTGGATTATAAAGAATTCCTCCTCCCCCTGCTCTCTCTCTCTCTCTCTCTCTCTCTCTCTCTCTCTCTCTCTCTCTCTCTCTCTCTCTATTCTGGCCTCCAAGATGTAAAGAGCACAGCACATATGCTCTTCCTCTGCCTCCTGCCACCATGCCTTGAGATCCCCAATCCCCAGCCTTACATGGACTGATCCCCAAACCATAAGAAAATAAATCCTCTTTCCTCTAAGTTATGTGGTCAGATCTTTAGATTATGGCTGCAAGAATACTGACAGATACAGATCCCCAACCGGGACCAGATTAACCTGCCAACTTGCTGTGTGACCTCAGGCAAGTGACTGAGCCCCTCTCGTTCTAGTTTCCTCATCTTTAATATGAAGGATTTAGCTCAGTGTGCTCTGAGGTGAGTTTCAACATGAAAATGCTATATTTTGGTAATTCCAACCATCTGAGAATGTTTAATTTGGCCCTGGGCCACCCCAGGATGTTTGATAAAATCTGATCATGTGGACAAGCTCCAGGAAAGGAACAGATCAGAGCCCACGCTGGGTGTTGAGCCCACCTGTTGGGAGAGCCAGCGAGTGTGTATGTGGTGGGGGAGTGGAAGGACTGGCTCGTACGATCTTGGAGCCAGAGCTAGAGGGAAGGAATTCAGTTTGTTTCACATATGAAAACTGAGCCTCAGAGAGGGGAATGATTAGCCTAGGTCCTCAGGATTAGTTAAAGGCAGAACTAAGATCAGAGTTACCTTTTCTAACTTCTTTCTTTGGTTCTTTCCCCTACACCAAAGATGACAAAGTGATTTCCTTTCCTGTGCTCTGATCAATTCGTAGTGGCTACCTTGGACACGGTCTTCTGGAAGGTTCCCAGGCCCTTCAGGACTCAGTGAGAAGAATTGTGATTGATTAGCTATGTCTGTCATGGCCACAGGAGGGGAGATCAGTAGCCCAGGTTTTGCCAGCCGTTGACTTATCAGGCTCATGATAGGACAGAATTACCAGTGGGGACCTTGAGGCTCATTCTTAGAGAACCCATTGGTGAAAGAAAAATGGAAAACTACATAACTGGTTCTGCAGAAGACTCTAGAAAGTGCCTAGCGGTAATCAATGCATGCTTTGGGAGCCAGTTCACACCTTGAGGTAAAGTTGGCTACGAAAAACTGGAAACAGAGTATTGCAAACTATGAAAAGGATGTGTGAGAACCAGGATGTGAGAAATGGGGAAAATAAATTCCCAGAAAAGCAGAATAAGATAACAATTAATATAAACGTATATTGTACAATGTGCACTCAGAAGGTTTTTTTTTACATTGCTTCAGTTTTAATATCACTGCTTAGACCCAGATCATGAAATTAATTGATTTATTCTCATGAGCACAGATGCAAAGTTACATGTAAAAGCTATATGAGAAAAACTGTATCAGAAAAGCTGACTCTGAACTGGCCAATTTAATTCTAGTTAATAATGATATCAGTAATAGTAGTAATAGCTCTTTCATTTAATCTTCATTACAATCTTATGAGGTAAATATTATCATCACTGTTTTATAGATGAGGAAACCGAGGTTTAGATGGACTGAGAGACTCATCCAAGAACACACAGTTAATAGGTGGCAGAACAGGAATTTGAATCAAACTTGTGATTTTGACACCTCCCTCTAATTAAAAGCTGGACCAACCTGGGGCACATGTGAGAATTCATGGAAATTATTAGAAGGGAGGTATAGGCCCTTCTAGAACTGACCCAGAAATCCTCATACCTCTTAATATGAAAACAAAATCATGGTCTTCCTCTTGCTTTCATTTACTAGAATCTAAACCACCAAACTTCTTTGCCTCTCTGGGGAAACTGAAGGCCCCACCACTTCAGAGAAAGCGCATGGGGTCTGTACGCAGCTGTTCCACATCTTTTCCTAAACACCAACACGAACAGTCCAGGTTAAAGGAGATCGGCCCTGCTGCACGCTCCTCTTTCTCCCAAATTAATCAAGAAGTAGGAATTTCTGACAAATGCCATCTGCTGATTTTTCAGAGACAAGTTTTGGTGGTGTGACCAGCAGGTGCCTCAGCTTTTTCTAGCATGCGGTACCAAAACAGTCACCATGGCAACCCCGGGAGGGCAGCCTTCCAAAGAACTGCATTGTGAGCACGGAAACTCTAGAGCACTCTCAAGCAAGAGAGAAGGAGGCTAGTGTTGGGTTTCCAATGGCACAAGCAGGAGTCTCTCTCTACACCCCCAAAGCTGGACCCCAGTGCCTGTGTACTGAGCACAGCCAGGCTCTGCCCTGCCCCAGAAAGAGTGAAAAAATCCTCCGAGACAGGAGAAAAGAGAATCTGTGGGCCATGGCAAGCAGAGCAGGCAACTTCCATATTTCTTGCTGGGGCTCAAAGGGTAAAAGAGGCGTAGCTCTGAGTGGGTTCTTGCTAAGATTGGCCAGGCCTTTCTGAGTCTCACCTTCTCACTTGTGAGGTGGGGGTGGTGAACTCTGGTGAACTCACATCATCTCTTCCCAGGGAACATTGCAGATAAGATATGATGCTTGTGAAAGGTGTTGGGAGGGTGCTCAATGGGCAGCACGAGCAAATGACAGGAGAGATATGGGGATCCGGCAGCCTGGGTTCCTGACCAGGCTCTGCTGCCTTCGAATCCTAAGACCTGAGACAAGTCTTAAAGCTTGTCAGATCTGTGTCTTCTCACCTTGCAGGGAAGCTCTGGGCCCTTCCTTGAAGCATGGTTGGGCAGGTAAATGGGGTACAATATGCATGATCAGAGATACCAACTCTACACTCTCCTTCTCTCTAGTTTGGGCTCCTGAGATTTCTTAATCCTGGGTTTCTTCTGGGACTGAGATTCCATACTGTCTTATGGCATTAGAAATAAACACGAACATGGGATTAAACATTCAAGAATTTTACTAGGCTCAGTGAAGTCTCAATACTCCAGCTCTGGAACAAACAAGTTTCCCACATCTCAGAATATATAGCAAAGGTGCACACACTGTGTCTCCACCTGCATTTGAATGTTCACGTGTAGATGTGTGTGCATCTGTGCTGGAGTGATATGAATGGGAATATTCACATATGTTAATGAGCACTTATATTTATGTGCATATATATATATATATATATATATATATATATATGTGAAGTTATATGACAATACCATTAGTGCTATGCTAAGTGTTCTACAAAGAGTATCTCTGGTCATTCTAGCTTTCTTTGAGGTAGATACGTTAGCAGCTATGTAGGTATGATTCTCTTTACATTTAAAATTTTTTTCCCAGCATGCCACTCAAATAATACAAGGAAGGCACAGCCATGGTTTGAACCAAAACTATTTTCCTTCAAAATCTGAGCTCTCATCCTCCCTGCCATGCTCCCCATCCCGCCCACTCATATAACCTTTTTTTTTTTTTGCATGAAACCACATATGTGTGCATATATACAAAAGATTAAGATAGAAATAAACATGGAAAAGTATAGATTGATCATAGATTGGTGACCTGTACAGGGTATATATTCCAGAAGTCTGTGTCTTCTCAAATATAATTTTCTTATTGTATGTCATCTAGAAAAACATGTTGCATTCTAGCTATTAGAATTTCTATATAATGGACTACAACACAAATTTGGGAAATTCTCAGCAATTTGAGCCTCTGGTTCTTCTAGTATAGTCCTATAAGAGATCCCTTTTCTTGTCCTTTTCCCAAAATCCTTGCTCCCAGGGTAGGTTTCCAGTCTGCCTGGTAGAGATTATTTTATATCCTGGTTAAGAGGCTTTTTTTTTTCTTCTCGGTACTGAGGATTGAACCCAAGGGCATCACATCTCGAGCTATACCCCCAGCCCTATTTTTTATTCTTTGCTTTGAAACAGGGTCTCACTAAGTTGTGGAGGACCTCACTAAGTAGCTGAGACTGGTTGTGAACCTGTGATCCTCTTATCTCAGCCTCCCAAGTACTGGGATTACAAGCATGTGCTACCACGCCTAGCAATTAGGAGGCATTTTAAAAAAAAATCTATGCCAAAATAAAACTTATTTATTTATTTAGTGGTATCAGGGATTGAACCTAGGGGCATTCTACCTCTGAGCTACACCCTCAGCCCTGTTTTATTTTTTATTTTGAAACATGTTCTCACTAAATTGTGGAGGGCCTTACAGGTTGTTGAGGCTGGCTACAAACTTGTGATCCTGTCTCAGCCTCCCGAGTACTAGATTACAGGTGTGCACAACCACTCCCAGCTTCAAGATTTTTGGTTTTCTAAATCATTTATCTTCACTTGTTTCCTGGCAGCGGAAAATCCTAGTCCGCAGAAGTGGGTTTAGAATCAGTCTCGATTACTATTTACTAAGCACAGGTACTATGCTTAAAATTCTCATGAATTTTGGCTCTCATCGAAATGATCCCCATTTGCCAACAAAGAACTGAGGCTCTAAGAGGTTAGGAGATCTGCCCAAGCTTACTCTGTTAGCAAGGAGACAGAACAGGGGCCAGAAGCTGGCTCTTTCCTCTGTATTCACATTCTCTCTCAGCAGAAGATAGGATCTCCCCAGATGCTTGCTTTCCAGGTTGTTCTGCTGCATCCTGGGAGCCTGTGGGACCAGCCAAGCCCGGGCCAGGGCAGGTAGACTTACCTGGAAGGGCACCAGCCTGGTATCCACATATCCCCTTTCTTGTATTTCCTCTCATAGCCTCCTTCCTCAGTTCACAATGATAGTCCAACTTCTGCCAGTTCTGACTGCCATTCAAGCCTTTTTTTTTTTTTTTTCCTTTTTAAGAATTTGGGGATGAAACTGTGGTGTGCTCAAAAGGAACTGGTAATCAACAGTGTCTGGAGATTTTGAGCTGTTAATGGAGAGGTAGCAAAAGTCCTTTCTAGGACATTCTCAGGCCCGAAAGGCAGGTGGTGTCCACAGAGCTGGTGTCTGGGCAGGCTTCCAGGGCTCAGACGTAGCGGAGGTGGGCGGCTGCAGTGAAGACCCCGATATTTGGAGAGCACTGTGATGTGTGCTGGATGCTTTCAGTCCCGCACACTCAGTCCTCACAGCAGCTCTTTCACAGATGGGGAAGCTGTTCAGAGAGGTAAAGCAACCTGCCCAACAGCAGACAGCTGAGGAGAACTGGCTCTGAGACTCACGGGTTCTTCAGAGTCCACACCAGCATTCCAGGGGTGTGTCCAGGTGATCCTCAGACGTGTATCAAGTCCAACAGCAAGGTTACTAGGAAATAGCAAAGGATCTGGACCAGGGATAGGAATGTCTATAAAATGTAGGGAAGTTGCTGCTGTAACAAATACCTTGGATGGGAGAGGGTTTAGTAAAAGGAATTTCTTTTTCACAGTTCTGAAAGCTCAGAAGTCCAAAACCAGAGTGCCAGCCCGGTCAGGTCCTGGCAAGAGCCTTCTTTCTGGTTTGATGTCTTCTTACCATGTCCTCACAGAGGGGGAAAGAGCGAGAAGATGAGCTCACTCCTGTGTCTCTTGTAAGAACTCTAATTCCATCAGAAGAGCTACACATCAGCCAGGCCTGAGGGTACATGCCTGTAATACCAGTACTTGGGAAGCTGAGGCAGGAGGATTGAAGGCTCAAGGCCAACCTCAGCAACTTAGCAAGGCCTTCAGCAAGTTAGTGAGACCCTGTTTCAAATTAAAAAAATAAAATAAAATAGGGCTGGGGGTATAGCTCAGAGTTAGAATGCCCCTGGATTCTATCCCTAGAAACACACACACACACACACACACACACACACACACACACACACACACACAAGGGCTCCTCATCTGCCACCTAATTACTTCCCAAAGGCCTCATCTCCAAAACCATCATATTGGGGATTAGGGTTTCAACATGTGAATTTGGGGGAGGACAAATGTTCAATCCATAGCAGAAGTAGAATCCTAAGGGCCCATTTCCTTTTGGGTAATAAGCGAGCCACTGGGATATGGCCGTCCAGACTCTAGCCTGAGAGGGTCAGAGTCCAGTGACGAAGGCTGAGAGTTGAACAGGCCACTCCGACACAGCGACAGGCATCTGGTGGAGAGACTTACAGGCTCTGTTAGAGCTCGTGGGAAGCACCTCACCCAGACGTGGTGCTGGGCCTCTTGATGCATTTTACAAGTACACAAAAGTGACTTGGGATTTGGAATAGGGGCAAAAATAAAGGTGGTGGCTGTGGGAAGCTTCCCAGGAGAGGTGGGCAGCATTCTCAAACCAGGGCCTTAAAGGGTGAGAAGGATTTTGATGTGTATACCTGAGAAGCATTGAGCCTAAGGAAATGGCACGGTCCCTGCAGAGGCAAGAGTGGAGGCTGTTCCCAGGAGGCAGCCTTGTGACCAGAGCTTATGGGCAGACCGTGTGAAGTAGGTAAGCAGACAAAGCTGGAAACACAGATGGGGGTCAAGTCAGTAACGGGTGTGGATTTTGTTCCATTGACAAAGGGGAGCCATCGCCAGCATTCTGGGCCGGGCAATGGTACCACCAGGCCTGCATTTTAGAAAGGCAGTTTTCTGAGCCATTTGCATGGTGCTGGGGGTAGGTTGGAGGGTCAGATTCAGTTGTGAACAGTGGGGTAGGCGAGAGATAATAAGGCCCTCAGCATACAGTTCTGGGGCAAGAGTTAAATGAGCAAGGTGGTCACCAGGCTGGCTCCGGGAGGCAGCACCCAGTCCCAATCATGTCTAGGAACAAATTCAAGGTCCCCCGGAGGAGCCTGGTTTGCCTGAGATCCACGGGGCCAGCCCAGTGCTAAGGGATGAGCCCGAGGGCAGGAGCAGGGCTAACGAAGGAGCTGGGTTGGGAACAAGGGCCAAGAAGGGACAAAGACAGGGGCGCATGGGCTATTACTAGACATGGGAACTGTTGGTGTGTGTGTGTGTATGTTGGGGGTGGGGTGGGGTGCCGTGTGTGTGTGTGTGTGTGTGTGTGTGTGTGTGTGTGTGTGTGTGTGTGTACTGGGCTGTACCTGTGCATATGTGGTGTATGCATGATCACATGCTGAGTAGGGAGGAGGGAGGGAAGAGGGATGGCCTGGGATAAGGGTGACAGAGCCAAGGACAACAAGGGCTCCCAAAGGGGCTGGATGGGAGACACGCAGCCAGGAGCCCATCTTCATTCCCACGTGGGCAGCCAACCCTCAGGCCCTCCATGTCAAGAGAAGAGAGTGTCACAGAAGCTTTGTCCCCTTGGCCATGCTTTATCCTGGAGGGCTGTGGCCTCAGCAACCTCGAGCTGTCCTTAGTAGGTGCTCCTCTCATCTACTAAGCATATTGGAGATACAGAGATTTAAGAAGAAAAAAGTCTTTTTTAAAGACCTAAACTCTTTTCTGGCACCCTCCACAGGTGTTAGGGCTTTTGTCCCCAGCACTCAGGCAGGAATAATCTGGCTTTTCCATGGGCTGGCCGTTCCAGGGGGCTCCCTGGGAGACTTCCTGCTGTGTCCAAGAGCAGGGACCTGCTGCACGATGGACACACAGCCTGGTGACACCCCGGAGGAAAGGGGGTGGTGTTTCCAAGACAGTCCTGCCCAGATCCCTTGCAGCTCAGCAATTCCTTCCTTCCTTCTTTCCTTCCTTCCTTCCCCAGCTTGGACAGAGTTTTCTGTGCAGCTGAGCTCCGTGAGAGCCTTTCAGAGCGGTCCGGCCCCCGCTTCCCCACACAGGGCGATGCCGGCTGGGCTGGCTGACCCCTGGCCTGCTGGGGGTACTGTACCCAGGCCAGGCCCAGCTGCCCCCTCCCCCGCGCTGCCCTCTGCTGCTGACGCACGCATCCTATAATAAGCCTCTGTTACTTGGAGCTGGGGCGGCTCCGTAGTAAGCCGAAACCGCTACTATATTTACACCCTTTCCACATTTAGACAAAGGCTATTTTTAACAGAAGGTCTATTTGTGGGGGTTGCCCACGTCACACTCCGCTCACGTGCACTCACCCTCCTCAGTCTGTTATTCTGATTTCACACTTGTACCGGGTCGCTCTCTTTCTCTCTCCTTTCTTTCTTCCTTCCTTCTCTTCCTTGTTTTTCTTTCATTTCTTCTTTCTTCTATTCTCCAGTTTCCTTCCTTTCTTTTCCCCAAAGGAAATCAGATTGTGGCCTTTGGCAGGCTAAGTTGCCAGAGTCCTTCTGGAAACACGCACATCCGTGTCCTCAGGGAGCAGTAGCACTAGACCTCTGGGCTGTTTTCAGTGTTGCTGGAGGGGCCAGGCACAGGCCCCGATCCTTGGTGGTTCTGTGATGGTCTGTTCATCCTCCAGCATTAGCCCGGGCAGGATGCTGGGGCCATTGCAGCTTGGTCTTTCCCCCCATGCCTTTGAAAGTTCTGCGTGTGTGTGTGTGTGTGTGTGTGTGTGTGTGTGTGTGTGTGTGTGTATGTTCAGGGGAGAGGTAGCCAGGAGGTCAGAGAAAAATAAATGAATAGGGTCATTATTTATGCAGAGCCCTTTTTCAACTTGAAGGTTAATTTTATCAGATTTTTCTAAGTTGACAGTTTTTGTTTGTTTCAATTTTCAAACTTTTTAGCTGCATGATCCACATTTTGGAAGAGAGAAACATCTGTTATCCTCTTCCCTAGTCCTGTTCTTTCCTCGCCCACTCCCCCCACTCCAACAAGAAGGTACCTTTACCAACCTTGAACCCCATCGGCACTTCTGTGGCCTTCCTCTGATTCTGAGCAATGACTGATTTAAGACACATCAGCGCCCCAAACAGACATCTAGGAATGCCTGGTAGAACTCAGGTGTCCAGAGAAATGCCCTGTTGTCAAATTTCGTTTTATTCCCCCAACAATCCACCTGGACTTTGGCTTCAGAGTGAAATATTTTAATTTGCATTTCTGAGAGCAAAGGGTGCGTAGGTGCATACCTGTCTCAGACTGTTGTGGAAACAGAGAGCAGGACCAACCATAGGACTTGCCCCCTCCACAGCCCTGCCTCTGCAGGTGTCAAAAATCATGGAGACCAAACGACCCACGAGTGCCTGTGATCAAGACTTTAAAATTACTGATGCGAGCTCAGACATTTCCTGGAGACTCTGATAAAAGATTATCATCTATCTGGTGTCCTAGAGTCCAAAGCCAAGCATCTGTGACATTAGGGCAAGCCACATTGCTTATATTTAATTTAATTTCTCCTTCTCGAAAGTAGAGATACTGATAGATATCACCTTGCCCACTCCCCCTCTCCACAACTTGCAGAGATACTAAAATGAGAGAATGTGTGTGGTGTGCTGCTTTGAAAGCTGCAACACGGCTGGGAATGGCCAGTGCTCAGGTTCTTACCATTAGTATGGATGTGAAGCGGGCTCAGGAAGGCCTGGTGACCTGTGCAAGGCCACACAGCAAGGAAGTGGTTAACATAAAGCCATAATGGCTCAACTCCCCTACCCATGCCTGGCAGAGTTCAGCCCAGAAATGGGGACACAGATTTGGGATAAGGCCCATGGCTCTCCCCAGCTGACCCTCCCTGCACCTTTGTGCCAGTAGCTTCTCAGGCTTCTCAGCAGTGTGGGTGTCCTGCCTCAGCCAGAGCCGAGATCCCAGAGCAGTGAAAAAGGAGCCAGTGTCATGGGGCTTCTGGTTTCAGGATATACTGGAAAGGTGAGAAGGAAGCTTGTCTTCCCGTGGATCTGGGCCAGGGCCGGGTGGCGGGCCTCCCCTGCCGGGAGCTGGGACGTTCCCCAGGTGCCTGGGCATCCCCAGGTCAGGAGGGCCGCCAGCATGTTTCCAAAGCATTTACTTGGGTCAGAAGATAAATCACTCAGCCCTTTGCGTAGACCGGATGCTTTGTCAGCGCAGGCAAACCTGCCCTAGAATCTGCAGCCCGGCAAGGCCTGTGCTTGCCCTGCAGAGGGGCCAGTTCATGGAAAAGGAATTAAAGTCCCATGTAACTGCTTCTGGGAGGACTCGATGAGAAGACCACCATGCACACCTTGATCCCCATGACTTTGACCTTCACCCTCTGACCACACAGGTCCCTCGTCCATACCTTACCTTCCCACTCCAGACTTTGTCAAATGCCCATCTATTTTTAAGGTCAGGTGCAGACTTTACTCCCTATGTGAAGTCTTTTCTGGTCCTCTTTCCCAGTCAGGAATAATCCAGCCTCCTCTGGACTCTCCTGCTCAGTGTAAACACTGAACCGCCCCTAGCCAGTCTGTGCTGCACTCAACCTAAGACAGAGAAGAAGCAGGGATGGGCTCAAACTCAGTGCCCACCTCTTCTGGGGCTGGAGCAGCGCCTCTAGGCTAGGAAAAAGCACTGTGTAGGAGATGCCCCACTCTGCTCCCCTTGTTGGGATCCATGCACCCACGTCTTGGCCTGTGTCACCTCTTGGCCTGCAAATGACTCACAACTGTCCCCCTTCTCAGGGAATTGCTCCCAGGAGACAAGGAGACGTGTCTTCCTGCCCCCAGCCCCCAACTACTACCACCATGGGCAATGACCAAGTGACCCAGGCATTCAAAGGAGCAGTCTCCTCCCCTAAAAGGGACACCTCTGCAGTGGGCTTTAGGCTCAAGAGCATCAGTCTCACCTTCATGTCCTCCCCAAGGACCAGGCCAAGGCTGGCTTTCCCTGAGACCACAATTAAGGGTGACCAACCTACAGTGGTTTTACCGCTGAAAGACCCACATCCCAAAAAAAACTCAGTTTTGGGTGACCAAGGACAATTGGTCAGCCCAGACTGGGTTACCAGGTTTATCAAACAAAAATAGAAGACTCCCAGTTAAGTTTGCATTTCAAGATTAATAAAACACACATTTTTAGTATGTCTCATACAATACTTAGAACATAATTGAAAAAAAATTACTTGTTTATCTGAAATGCAAATTATCTGGACCTCCTGCATTTTATCTGGTAGCCCACATTTGAACCACATCTGTGTCTGTCCCGCTCTCTGTCCCTATCCAATTTCCCCATTTCTCTCTCCCTCATTTTCATGAAGTACTCTCTTGCAGTGGACTACATGTACCTAAATCGTGTCTCAGGCTCTGCTTCCAAAAAGTCTGACCTCAAACCTTCATTATCCCTCTCTGCTGCCCAGGGTGGCCAGAAAAGTACTGCCTTTCTCTCTGTGCTTTACAGAATGTCTCTCTTTGCCCCAGTCCCTTGGCCTGAATGAAGAAAGCAAGTCTAGGGAAGCTCTCTGGGTGAACTTGGGGACAAGTCACTAACTTTGACTATATTCAGGCAGAACTGTCTTTCTGGAAACTCTAGGAAGGCAGAGGAATGCAAAATCCCTGCATGGTCTTCTTTAGGGAGATTCTATCTCCACACATCCTTTACAGAGCTAGGTTGGTAGCTCAGGGTCTGAGCCTTGATTTAACCTGCTGGACCATGGCAGTTGGACGAAATGACTTCTGGGAGCCTTATGTCCATGACCTGGCAAGAGATGGAGTTTTCATGAGCCTGACATTCTTGTTCAGTTAGTAAAGTACTGAGTCTGGTTGCTGGTAGCAGTGTTTATCATAAGCAATCCAATTTCCCCAGATAACATGGGATTATAAAGAATATGTCCTGCAGGGCACACAAGTCAACTGATTTCAGCTGAAGGCCACCAAAAGATGGAGTGAGTTGGCTCAGAAGGTAATGATCTTCCTGTCATTTGGAGGGGAAGAGAGAAAGAAAGGACATTTATCTACCTGCCAATGGCAGATAATTCTCATTCATCATCTCCTTGAATCAAGCACTCAGATGCTCTGACAGAGCCTGGGTGACAGCGTGGGAAGGTGTGTCAGCCTCTGAGAGGTCCCTCCCAGACCTGAGATCCAAGAGTATTTGAAAACACTGACATCCCACATTTATAATCCCAGTGGCCACCTCAGTATCCAGTAATTTGGCAATTGACTCCAGAACCATATTGCAAGTCCCACCCTCACATTTTTCACAACTGTGCACACTCTCAGAGCAATTAGATAGCCCACAGGTACCCTAAGTGGGGAATCCTCCTGACCCTCAAGTCCTCCTATGCAGGAGCCAGAGCCAGGCCTCTCTGCTCACTTGCCAGCACAGAGTGCTTCCCCATCTCTTAGGTGGCTCAGCTAGGTCATAGACTAGGGCTAAAGCATGCTCAGTGTCCAGCCCCATAGCAGAAAGAATTGGCAGAAAGAACTGGCCTTCTGCTTCCTCTCTGTCAAAAGAACACCCAAGCCTGGCATGATAGCACAGACTTGTAATCCCGCTACTTGGAAGGCTGAGACAGGAGGATCACAGGTTTGATACCAGCCTCTGAAACTTAGCAAGAACCTCAGCAACCTAGTGAAACTCTGTTTGAAATAAAAATTAAAAAGGGCTGGAGGTATATCTCAGAGGTAGATTACCCTTGGGTTCAATCCCTACTACCAAATAAAAAAATACTTCAATGTCCTCAATTTACATAAAATGCCCTTATGGAATTCTTGTAGCCAATCACAAAGTCATAGGCAGGGCTGGAACAGACTGTGATCCATGTCAGCAGATCCTCGAGTCTCCAGAGCCTCAGCTACACACATTCCCTGGGAGAGCAGGCTGCTGCTGGCAGGTGTCCACCTTGCTGTGGTCCAATTTCCCAGCTGTGGGAAGGGACTCCTCTGTCTCAGGCATCTTCTGACCCTCTCATTGGTCTTGGTTTCTTTGGTGACAGTGCACAAGAGGCCAGTCTTGCTGAAAGGTTATGCAATGGGGTGCAGGAAGGCATGTGGGGGATGTCACTAGAAGTGCAGTCAGAAGTGGTGAGAAACTTCAGAGAGAACCAACAAGGACTCGCACAATCTAAAAGGGACCTGTAGCCTGCATGCTTAGAATTTTCCACCATGCTTTTTACAAATTTTGTTGCTCCAAAAGTCAGCTCTCAGGTCTCTGGAAACTATGTCCATCCCAAATAGAGAACTCTCTGAGATGCAGGATATCAGGGTATTGTGTTACCTATTGTACTGACAAGAAAGGGGCTGGTCAGGGAGGGAGGAGACCCAAACTGTGTCACCAGGGAATAGTCGAAAGAACTAGGTCTCTTTCACTGGGTTTGAGTGGTAAAATAGTTGCCTCCGAAAATCTTTCCTGGGGAAGGAGGGCTAGACACAGGACAAAAGGTAAACCATCTGAGTGACCAAAAGCTTTCTACCCAACAGAGCCATCTAGCATTCAGTAAGGTAGTGAGAGATCCTGTCACTGAACATGTCCACGGGGTGGGGAGGAGGAAGACTGTTGAAGCAATTCAAACACCAAGCAGAGGTTGGACTTGATGGATTTTTCTGTTTAGAGTCCATGAGTTTTCTTTTAGCATGTGCATATCGCCACTACCACCCCCCATACACACACGCACACCCACACATGCACACCCACACATGCCCCTCCAGGTGAGATACACCAGTGTAGGTTAAGCATCTCTTGCTTGGCTTAGCTTTGGTCACCCACCAGATTTTTTTCCATCTCCAATTTGGTTGTCAGCAAGAAATTAAAGCCTTTCCTCTCTCCTTGGGAGGAGCCGAGCAGATTGCCTGGATCTGCCTCATACTGCCCTGGCTCTGGTCTCAGCACCAAACGAGTTCCTTCTGCGCAGTCTGTTCACGTTTTGACAATGCAGAGGGGAGAGCTGGAGAAAGCTCTGCAGCCAGGAAGGAGTAGTGGGAGCCTCAGGGTGGGGCCTGGCCAATGGACCAAGGGATCATGTTTGCATTTAAGAAAGACGAGATGGGACAGAGGCAGAAAGTTTGTCTGGGATGGATGCCTATCCTCAAGCATCTTTCAAAGAGGAAGTGCTACCTGCTGTAGCCACTCCAGGGTTTCTCAAGGGCAGAGCCTGAAAGAGGTTTTCACAGGAGAATGCTAGATCTCTCTAGCATCCTAGAGATTAAAATAATAAATTAGTTTTTCTTCTGTCAGAGGTGAGATTGTGTTCTTCTGCCTGAGAATGGAGTACTGAATTCTTTGCTTTGTTAAGATCTGAAAAAGGTTTTATGGGCTAGAGCATCATGCATGAGGTTTTTGACTAGTGCATTATACACCTTGTGACCAGCCAGTAGCAATTCATTAAGCAGTATCACTTGAAGGGAACTTACTAAGGATCCACTCTGTACAGGGTCATAAGGGAGGCTGGGGGAACAAAGGAGAGAGAGATCCAGGAACTGTCCTCAAAAAGCTTACAGTCTGGTGGGAGAGGCCATCACAAGAAAAAAATTAAATCCATGCAGTCAGGGTTCCAGAAGTATGCTGTGAGCAAAATAGCACATCAGAGATAATGTTTTCAACGAAGAGATGCTTGGGATAAATTTTCAAAGATGAGTAGGATGTTATGAGGCTGCAAAGGGCAGGAGCGTAGCTGGGGATGTAGCTCAGTGGTTGAGTGCTCACCTAGCACGTGTGAGGCCCTGGGTTCAAACCAAGAACTGTAAAAAATAAAGGGTCAGGAATGTGTGATTGGAGGGGGAGGTCTGGGGAAGGTGTGGGAAATCTTTGCTTATTTAAGGAACTATGAGTACTTCGATGTGACCAGAGCTCCCCAGCAAGCAAGGAAGTGCCGAGGATGAGCCCAAAGGAGTGGTTGAGCCAGGGGCTATTTTGTTCCCAAGGGACATTGTATTGTCCCGAAGTAAGGTATGGCATGCTATTGGCATCAAGTGGACAGGAGGCAGAGAAGCTGCTAAATGGCCTGCAGTGCTCAGGAGCCCCCACAACAAAGAACGTTCTGGTCCACGGGTCAGCGCAGAGAAACCTCGGGCATCGTAGAGCGCTCAGCAGTGGCCCTGGCCTCTGCTCACCAGAGAGAAGCAGCAGCCGCGTCACGGGAGCTCTGTGCTCTCTGAGGATACTGCCCAGAGAGCAGCCAGGGAGAGAAGCTGGGCGCCTGGAGTTTTCAGGGCCAGAGGCTCTCCTTCCCTTTCTGGGATGCAGGCTTCCCTAGTCTCAACCAGTCCTCCCAGTTTTATTTTCTGTATACATTTGAAAAGCCGGCGTCTAGTGTATTCCTCCAAATTGGTTAAAAAATATTAAACACAAAAACTTGAGGGACAAATAATGTCTTGCATTCATATAACATCATCCATTCTATATCCTGCAACCTCGGTTCGCTCGGTTTACCAAAAGGGAAAATGACACTCAGAGACATTCTGCAATCTAGGAATTATTTAGCTATAACATGCTCAGCTTCCATCTCTGCTCCTAGGCTGAGCCCCCGGTGCTCCAAGGACCCACCCATCTGCCCACAGGGCATGCTGGGAGTATCCTCCATTCTTGAGCCGCCAAAGAGCTCCTTTCCAGCCTTTTCAATTCATATATGTGTGAGGGGCCAGGAACAGGATCCCTGGCCTCCCTCTGACCCAAACTGTGACACTCACATGCCCTGCTGACCACAGGGGACCTCTGGCTCCCTGAGGCTGGACTGGTCAGAGGACCTCCCATGGCCAGTGTGGCAGGGACAGCTGCTCAGCTCATGTTCTCTGGCTAGGAGGCATTACTGACCCTGTGATCTGGCCCTCCTCCCAACGTGAGATGGGCACGGGCGCCTGTGGCAAAGCTGTTCCCCCTTGACCGGGCATGTCTGACCACTAATCACTCAGTGGAGGACAGCACCAGTCAGCTGAGGGGTGGGCTCCTTCCAAGAAGATCCCCAAAATACGCTGGTCTGCATTGTCACGGTTCTCAGGGACAGCATAGACAAGCCACACCAGGTCACACACTGCAGAAACAGTCTCATCATCGACACTGGTTGTTCCAAGGCTTGACTGTGGATAAGAAGTTTATACCATGATCTTCTATCCCAGTGGTTCATTGGGAACTGATTTCCTATGTTTCCAAAGCTGTCGCCAGCTCCCCAGTCATTCGGTAAAGAGACTCTCCTCTTCATCTCCCACACCCACTAGCTATGAGCCCAAGGAAAAGAACAAAGGCAATGAATCCTCACCAAATAATAAAATCCCGCCTGGTATCGGGCTCATCTGTATTATTCCAGCACATCCCAGAGGTTCGTCCTCTCCATCAAGCCTCTGACCGCCCCCCCCCCCCATCCCCCGTGGGGCCCCAGGTGGCTCCCAGTCCATTGCCTCTCCGTGGCTCATCCTCCCGCCAGCACCCGGCCCAGCAGTTCTCTTGGTTTTATCCCAATCTAATAATATTACTCCCTCTCCTGCAGGGTCCAGCCACATTGCCAAGGCTATGACTGTGGAGTGCGCCCGACCTCTGGCTGAAGCGTGAAGCCAATAAGAGGAGAACAGGGGAAAAAGGAAGGAGATGGCTGGGACAGGCCAGAGATGATGGTGGCTGGGTCTCAGGTGTTGATTACAGAGAAGGGAACGGAGAGAAGAAAGCAGAGCACAGTTGGAAAGACAGGGGTCTGACACTGGTGGTGGGAGGGGCAAGAGAGGGTCTCTTCCTATATCAGGACCTTTATTTATGTGTGTGTGTGTGTGTGTGTTTGTGTGTGTGTGTGTGTGTGTGTTACTGGAGATGCGACCCAGGGACCTTTTACCTCCGGGCTACACACCCAGATCTTTTTTTTTTTTTTTTTTTTGAAGTACTGGGGATTGAACTCAGGGGCATTCTACCTCCAAGCTACACCCCCCAGTCCTATTTTTTATTCTTTATTTTGAAACAGGGTCTCACTAAGTTGCGGAGTGTCTCACTAGGTAGCTGAGGCTGGCCGTGAACCCAGATCCTCCGGTCTCAGCCTCCCAAATGCTGGGATTACAAGCATGCACCACCACACCTGGCTCCCAGAACTATTTTATATTTTATTCGGAAACAGGGTCTCACTAAGTTTCTGAGAGCCTCACTAAGTTACTGAAGCTAGCTTCGAACTTGTGATCCTCTTGTTTCAGCCTCCCAAGCTCTAGGATTTCAAGCATGGGCCACCACGCCCAACCCCACATCAGGACCTTTAAATAGTAAAAGAGGCTACATAAGCTTGGGTCTGTGCAAGACTCTGGTACCAGGAAATAAGCTTCTCTCTTTCTTGGGGTACAAGATGACAGCACCCTTTCTCTACCAGCCAACTATTTTGCATTTCCCAGTGGAGCACTCCCCAGGGATCCCCAAGTCCTTTGCATTGTGCTTGATCATCACCCTGTGCTGCTCAGCATGATTCTCACCTGCTCAGGAGGAGAGTAGGGGTCACATGCTCGGGGCACAAGGGTTGCCCCAGGGTAGGGGCTCTACATCAAACCATGGGACACTGTGGTGTTGAGACAACCAGTGTCACAGTGTCAAGTGGCTGCTCTGTGTGATGGAGTTTCTAAAAATACCCGCAGTCCTGCTGCTCATGGGGCACCATTCCCGCCCTCACGAGTGCCAGGCAGACACACAGGCGTGGTTACCCTGCTCTGTCTTTGCTCTCCCCGAGCCCCCCCTAAGGTTCATGTCACCATCTATTCCCACCCTGACTATCTCATAAGCCTCCTGCCTGCTCGTTCTGCTCCACATGGATGGTAAGGTGGTTACTAAAACACCTGGGGCCTGTTAGGAGACGACACCATAACCAAAGCTGATTCTGTCATCCGTCCACTGGCTCATTCATTCCTCACTCAGCCCAACATACGTCTAAGCACCAATTTCGAGTGCCCTTGCTAGTCCAGGGCTGTGGTAGATGCTACAGATCGGGTAAATGAAGCCAGACACAAAAGTACAGACTGCATGAATTCATTCTGCAATGCTCAAGAATACTCATCTAATTTGTTGTGCTGGGAATCAGATCACTGGTGACTTCTTGGAGGTGGAGTATTGCTACCGACTGAAGGGGAATGATGAGTTTTCTGGGCCTGGAAATGCTCTGTATCTTGATCCAAGTGATGGTCTCTATGGTGTAATAATACGTTAAAATACATTGAACTGTACAACATTCAGAATTGTACCCTTTACTATATGTATGTCATACTATAGTCATTTTTTTAAATTTACATAAATTACCCGGGTGTTGGTAAATGCCTGTAATCCCAGTACTTGGTTGAATTGCTGACATAGGAGGATTGCAGGTTAGAGGCCAGCCCCAGCAATTTAGCAAGACCCTGTTTCAAAAATAAAACTACACTGGGGGTGGTGGGTAGCTAGAAGGTAGAACGCCCCTGAGTTCAATCCCCAGTACCACAAAAAATATATATATATGTATATATATATATATAAATTATGATTCTGGTTTTACTTTTTTAGAGCTATATACATATCCATAACACAAGAATAGGTGAGAAAACTATACACCCAACATTTTAGCAGTGTTTGTCTCTGATTGGTGAGATGGTGGTGAATTTTTAATTTCCTTCTTTATATTTCTCTGGGTTTCCCAATTATTCTACACTGATATATCTCGCTTACATAATGAGATTAAGTATGTTCACTGCTATTTTTAAGCATGTTACAAGTGAGCGCCCTTGAGCTGAAGCACTGGGCAGGCACGAGGCGATGGCTTTCTTCCCAGAGAAGCAAAGCTCCCTCACGAGCTTTTGTCCTCTTGGGCAGCAGTGACACTGGCTTAGGAGTCCTGGCCAGGTCTGGGACTTCAGTGCTGCTAAATAGAGCTCCTGGCTCACTGGGGCCTGTGAGGTGGGGCTGCTGGAGGAATCCTCAGGGCTTTCCTCTCATTCCTGAGGGGACACGGCTCCAGGACCTTCAGGGATCTGCCCTCACAGCCTGTCCTCACAGCCACTAGAACCTGCCTGACTCCAGGCCTCCTGCAGTGCTAACCCTGCAGGCACACCAGCCTGGCCCCAGCCTGCGGAGACAGGACTATCTTAGGATCCCCCACCATGTCCCTTTGGGAAGAAGGACCAGACAGTGTGTGCAATTTGGGGCTACAGTGAGGTAGAGATAGTGGGAATATTAATAAAGAAAACTAATATTAAACCCTGGGAACCCTAAGGAAGGACGAAAAGGGAATGCAGAGGAATCGCTCTGGGCCTTGGTTTTCTCTCTGGGAAATGGGAGAGTTGTGGGGTTAACATTTGAATGAGCACATGGAAGGGGCTGGTTTCGTGTTCTGTTTTGATGACATTTGGGGACGTGGTGTTGGGTCACATGACTGGTCCCACCACTCCAGGAGAAGCTCTGGAGCCCCCTACTCCCATCTTCCTGTCCCTCTCTTGGCGGTCACAGCCTGCACATAGCAGAGGCTGGAATGGACTTTTGTATGTGCCCAAAACCCAATTTCTGCATTGGCAAAGCCAATGTGGTCATGTGATGAGTATCAGCTTGTGATTCACAAATGTATTTTATATTTCTAGCCTAGATTCTAAAAACACTTCCCTCTTCCCTCCCGCCTCCCTCTCCAGCCCCTGACATGAAGACTCCCACAGAGAAGTCATGTGATGGCTTCTCAGACTGAGCCCAGGAAAGAGCCCAGGCCAGCTCTGCCCTGTGACACTCACAGCCTCCAGCAGTCACATGGTCTCCAGCTGCCACCACCTGCCCTCTCTCCTCAGCCTGCTACCCTCTCCCTGGCAGGCTTCCTGAGCCACTCTCCCGCTGGGCTGCAGCTTGGCAGACGGAGGGACAGAGGGTACGGAGGCCAACCTGCTTGGACAGCTCTAGACAGCTGACCTCAAGGTGGGAGCCCATCCAGGAGCCTCCTGGACACTACATGGTGGCTCCCTGCAGGGAATTAGGTGCCTTGCTGACCTGATGCAGAGGTGGATGGAGCTACTGGCAGCTGGTTCCTCATGGCCAACCTCAGCCAGCGCCCCCATGAGCAGGAAGCTTGAGCCCCAGGTGCTGAATGGGGGGAGCCAAGGGCACTTTCCAGTGCATTTCGTGGAAAGCTGGAAGCCAGGCATTGCCAAGCCTTGGAGAGAGGGAAGACAGCAAGCCCAGGAAGGGCCATCTGTATGCATACTCAAAAAAAAAAAAAAATCCCACAAAACAACCTAACTCTAGCACAGTGGTCCTCCTTCAGGAGCTGTTTTGTCACTGGGATACACTTGGCGATGAATGGGGACATTTTTGTTTGTCAAAACTAGATGCAACTGTCATCTAGTGGGTAGAGACGCTGCTATTGAACATCACACAATGCACAGGACAGCACCCTGTGTGAGAACACACACACACACACACACACACACACACACACACACACACACACAGGATTAGGTGGCCCCAGGTGCCAATAGTGTCACTGTAGAGAGCACTGGTCTGAAGAGAAGGCAGCCTGCTTGGGGAATAGTTGAGTAGGGCCCCATGAATAAGCCCACCACAGTGAGATGTGACTGTGCCTGCCCAGTGACCTCAAATTCAAGCCCAAACCCCTCAGCACACACACCAAGATTTCCTCCATGATCCAGCCCTGACCTACCCTGGCTCACCCTTCAGCCTCACTCTTTGCTGGGGTTGGGTCACACCAAACCATTCACGTGTCTCCAATACTCCAGGGCCCTTGTCCATGAGGAACAGGTTCCACATCCCACATGGGATGCTCTCTTCCTGCTTCTGTCTGGCAAAGACTCCTGAGTCCAGCTGTGGCTTCTCTCCTGAGAAGCCTTCTCTCATTTCTATCCTGCACGCCTGCCATCCCTGGGACAGCATGGAGCACCTCTGCAACAGGATAGCTACTGTGATGGCTGACTTCTGTGTCTCTCTCTGCCTCCATAATATGTCCCCTCCACATCCAGGTCTGCCTCCTCAGTGCCTAAAGTGACCCTGAACAACAGGAGCCACCTGCTGATCTCTCTGATTGTGCGGTGAGTGGGCAGATCTGGCTCTCGATGGCAGAAGACCTTTGAGGAGCTGAAGAAAATGCAGAGGGAGATATGAAGTCAACTGGGTCATCCGAAGGAGATGGGAAACAGGGACAGGAGAAAAGCTTGAGGGACCAGTCAGAGGCCTGAAAACAAAACTAACCAGGAGCAGCTGGTCCGAGAGACCAAAAGGGAGATGGCAAGCCAATTCCAGAGGAGGACCCTTGGCTCCCTGCACACCCCAGGGTGGGCAAATGGCCTCTGAGATTGCACTGCCACCAAACATTTGCAGTGCTTGCTATGCAGGTGGGGAAGCTGGGCCGTTCACACTTGTAAGCAAGGTTAGGTGTTTTTCCTCGAATCAGCTTCATGGAAAAGGCAGGGTAGCAAGAGACAGTCCCATTTTATAGATGAGGAAGTTGAGGCTCGAGGAGGTGAAGGGATTGTCCCCAAATTGCCAAGTACTGTATCCCACCTGCTTCTCTCTTTGGGCAGTACCACTCTGAATCAGCTGGGACGAGATCCATCCACTCACCCCTGCACCGTCGTTTTATTTCTCTGAGCAATCCCTAACGGTGACAAAAAGGAACAATTCTCTAATGCCATTGCTTGTGTGCTCAGTTATTCACAGAAGCTGTTTTGTCCTTGTTCTTTATAGCTTTATTGGGATATAGCTGAGCTACAATATGCCACACATATTAAACTGTGCAATTGGATTAAAGTTGACATACATATATTCCCAGGAAACTAGCCCCATAATTGAGACAATGGACATAACTATCACCCCCAAAAGTTGCCTTTATTATCCATCTTTCCCAGCCCAGTTCATGATTCTCACAGTCTCCCCCTGACCAGCTTTTCATTGCTGTCAATTAATTAGCATTTTGTAGAATTTTACATAAGTGTAACAACATGTGCCCACTTTTGTCTGACTTTTTTCACTCAGCGTGATTTTGTTGAGGTTCAAGCGTGTTGTTGCCTGTATCGAAAGTTCATTCCTTTGCATTGCTGAGTAGTGTTCTGTAGTATGGTTACATGACAATTTGCTTATTCATTCAACTGTTGATGGATATTTGGGTCATTTCCAGTTTGGGGCTATTACAAATAAAGTTGCCATGAACATTTGTATACAAATCTTTGTGTGGACATGTGTTTTTATTTTACTTGGGTAAATACCTAGGAGAAATGGATGAATCATATGATCAGTTTACATTTCAACTTTTTATTTATTTTTTTTTTTAGTACTGGGGATTGAACCCAGGGACATTTTACCTCTGAGCTACACCCCAGCTCTTTTAGTTTTTAATTCTGAAACTAAAGAAACTAAACTTAGTCTTACTAAGTGGCTTTGAACCTGCAACTCTCCTACCTGAGCCTCCCAAGTACTGAGATTACAGGCGTGCACTGCCACTCTTGTCTTATATTTAAACCTCTTAAGAGACTATCACACTATTCCAAAGTAATTGTGCCATTTTACATTCCCATCAGCAGTGTCTGAGAGTGCTAGTTCCTTCACATCTTCCCCAACAGTAGGTATGGTCAATCTTTTCAATTTTAGTCACTTTAGTGGGTGTGTAGTGGTATCACACTATGGTTTTAATTTGCATTTCCCTATAACTAATGATGTAAAGCATCTTTTCATGTGCTTATTGGCCATCCACATATCTTCATTGGTGAAATGTCTTTTCAAAGATAGAGCTCTTTAAAGAGCATTTAAAAATATATCAGATGTAGTAGAGTGAGCATAGTCTTTGGAATTCATCAGACCTTGTTTCATTTTCTGGTTTAGCCACTTATTATGCAATTCGGGGTGAGTGGATTTCTCTCTCTGAACTTCATTTTCCTCTTGAGCAAAATGAGGATCACGGTGATGGTTCCTCTGGATGGTCAACTTAACTGGATCATGAAACACCTAAGATGATGTGACTTTGGGTGTGTTGATGAGGTGATTGGCTTATGTAGCGGTAGACTGAAGGGGAAGTCCTGCCCTGAATGTGGCCAGCACTGTTCTGATAGGAGCAGGACCTGGATAAAAATGAGAAAGCTGGGTGAATAATGCATGGTTCTTCCTGGAAAAAGTGTGTCTGCTCTCACCTGGGATAGAGGCCTTCAGCTCTTCCAGATGGACTTTCATCATAGTTTCTTGGGAGTTTCCTGGCCTTTCCATTTTGGACTGGGACTACGTTATCGGTCACTCTGATCCTGAGACTCCAAATCTTAGATGGCTCGACCAGCCGCTGGTTTCTCTGGCTCTCCAAGTGCAGGTGGCCAGTTAGGACTGCATTGCTTTGAACTGTAAGCTGATCTGAGATATACATATACATATATATATATATATATATATACATATACATATATGTATATATACTCACAGGAGGTATCTGGTACTCTAGTGAACCCTGATTAATACAATAATGGAATCTGATAACGTTTGAGTGATGATTGAATAAATGATATCTTAAAAGTACTTGACTCAAGGCCTAGCATATAAACCTGCATAAATATTATTAGTAACTTTTATAATATCTCCACTGACCTAATTTAAATCGTAACAAGCAAGACTGTCATTCCTCAGAAATTAATCTCTATGTGAATTAGATGGTGTTTCATGTCCAATACAGTAGAGTTATTTTTATCTTATACGTTATTTTTCATCTTTAGGTATGGGACAAATGGAACTTACTACAAGTCTATTACAATAGAGCCAAGAGTCCTTAGAGATGTTTACTTGTTTGTTTATTCATTTATTTATAATGGGGTACAGAACATTAGAAAAATACATGCACACAACTCTTGTTGCCCTCCCCACCCTGTCTCCTCACCTCACCCTGCAAACCTTTGAGATTGGAATTAGCAATTTTGTATACATTCATAGCATTATTTCTAATTTTGCGTTCTTAGAGACATTTAAGCCAACCCCAAGCCTTAGCTGAGAGACTCCAGAAAGGAGAGTGTAAAGCAAGAATTACAATGCCAGGACTTCACAGAGGTGGTTCAAACTCAGAGGGGGTCGGGGTAAGGAAAAAAATGGGAAGGTTTGCCGGTTATTATGCAAGTTACCACCACACAAAAAGTGCCAAAAAGACTCTGTGGGTCTCTTGATAGTAGTTCTTGCTCGGCACTTAGAAATCCCAAAAGGCTTTCAAAG
>PVLC010023260.1:0-11647 GCA_004027655.1 Graphiurus murinus
TTTTTTTGCAGTACTGGGGATTGAACTCAGGGGCATTCTACCTCCGAGCTACACCCCCAGCCCTATTTTTTTATTCTTTATTTTGAAACCGAGTCTCACTAAGTTGCGGAGTGCCTCACTAGGTAGCTGAGGTTGGCCGCGAACCCGGATCCTCCGGTCTCAGCCTCCCAAATGCTGGGATTACAAGCGTGCGCCACCATGCCCGGCTGTTTGTTTATTTTCAATTACCCTTCTCCTTTCATAAATCTTAAAAATAATCTTCCTATGTCTCCTGACTCACTGTAGATTCATGGAAACTTTTAAACCTACTTCTTGCATGTACCTGAAAACTACAAATTTTAGGAAATAGTGACTCAGAGATCACTACAGAGACTAGAAAGGGAAATGAAAGGAAGGGAGTAAGAAGGCTGTTTGCAGTTCCATGGGATGCTACAGCCCTAGCTCTACCTCCCAGACTGGATCAGCTCAGCTCTTACTTTTGTTTTCTTTTTTATTTCTCTTCTTCTTCTTTTCCTTTTCCTTCTCTTTCTTCTTTAAAGGCTATCTTCTCCTAAACCTGATTATCTACTTCCAGGTGGGTATATTAAATAAACTTGGAGGGAAATCTACATATATTTGCACAATTGTATTTGCAAAACCAATTAGATTGTGGGAATAGAACCTTCTTTTAAATACAGTTAGATCCTAAGAGTTCTGAGCATAGTGGTTCTAGGTATGATTTTTAAAAAAATTTTTTTTATTTGTTCCTTGTAAGCATACATCTTTGTTAGGTACAAATTAATAACGACATATGTGCCCACTTTTCTCATTTGACCCCTTCCCTAGATTTCTATCCCATTCCCTCGCCCTCTCTCCATCTCAGTTCGGTTTAGTGAGTAACCTTGCTGTACCTTCGGGTGCGCCCCCCTCCCCGCCTATGATTTTTTATACTATGCCTTGTGGTATGATTTTATACCAGGGCAAGCTCCACATCTTCTCATGTATTTCTTCCATTCACCACCAGGTGGCTCTACAAGCCAGCCAGGCCAATCTGGCCAATATCCCCTAAAACCACGTTTATTTTATTTTTTTTTAAATAAAGTATTGTCTTTCCCTGGAAAAAATTAAATTATCATTCCCTACAATACCAAGTGTTCATTAACCCAATCATTGTTTTCTCAATAAGTTCTCAGCAATTAAAGTTCTGAATGAGACTTTGCTATCTTTTATGTCATAATATAGTCATAAAAAGTAAGAGTTGTAAACATTTTATAATTATACTATGAAATTAACTCAATAGAAAAGTTCCATTCTAAAACTTTTACTTTATCCTTTACCACATATGAAACAATTAACAAATGTTATCTATTAGAAATAACTTTTTCAGCCAGGTGTCGTGGCGCATGCTTATAATCCCAGCATTTGGGAGGCTGAGACCAGAGGATCCGGGTTCGCAGCCAGCCTCAGCTACCTAGTGAGGCACTCCACAACTTAGTGAGACTCGGTTTCAAAATAAAGTATAAAAAATAGGGCTGAGGGTATAGCTCGGAGGTAGAATGCCTCTGAGTTCAATCCCCAGTACTGCAAAAAAAAAAAAAAAAAAGAACTTTTTCAAATTATGTCCATAACTGAAAACCCTAATGTAATATTTCAGTTTCTTGCCTTGCTACTTTATACACCAGAGCAGGATATAAATAGAAGCAAAGATGAGCTAGGCTAGAGATAAAGATTTGAGTATCATTAGTGCTATCAGATTAGTGTATTGAAAGCCATGAATGTAAAGTATATTCTAGAAAGAATTTTAAAATAAGAAGGAACCCAAGAATAATTTCTGGGACCTGCTAATATTTCAAGGTCAATAGGATAAAAAGAAATCCACAGGGAAGTCTTATGCAAAGCCACTGTCTCAGTCAACATTCTCACTGCTGTGACACAATAAGCCTGACCACACACAACTTAAAGGAAGGTAAATTTATTCGCTCATAGTTTTCAGAGATTCTAGATTCAGACCAAGTGAGGCCGAGTCAACTGAGATCAGAGAATGGGGGTAGGAAGCAGAGAGAGGAAGAGAGAAAGGATTCTGCTCTCACATCACACAGGCCAGAAGCAAGAAAGCCAGCAAGCAAAGGGATCCAAAGACTGAAACACAGTCCCTAAGACCACATTCCCAGGGACTCACCTTTTCCAGCCACACCTCACCTGCCTAGGTTACCACCACAATGGGTTTATCCCCTGATGATACTACAACCCTTATGAACTAATGACATCAACTCTGACCATTAATACTTGAGCTCTTCTGGGGGCATTCTATATCTAATCATTAACAGCAACAAAATTGTTTGTTGAAAACTCAGAAGAGAGTTTTGTTTTGTTTTGCATTTCAAAGGCCAATGGCAAGAGTATTCTCGGAGAAAGAATAATGGTCAGCATCAACTGATGCAGAAGTAATAAGTGAGAAAAGAGCAGAAAGGACTCACTGGACAGTAGAAGGATACAGGTATTCTTCACAAGGGTATTACTAGAGGAGGAAATGAGACAGAGAAAAAGTTTTGCTTAAAGGAAGACTGAGTGTGGTGGTACATCCTTGTAATCTCAGTACCTAGGAGGATGAGACAGGAGAATCACAGGTTCAGCCAGCCTCAACAACTTAGGGAGGCTTTCTTTAACTTAGTGAGACCCTGTCTCAAAATAAAAATTTAAAAAAGGCTGGGGAGTAATACAAAGGGAGAATGCCCCTGGGTTCAATCCCTAGTACCACACACAAACACACACACACACACACACACACACACACACACACACACATACACACACACACACACAAAGTTAAGCAAGATTAAACATGCTTCTAGACTAAGAAAAAGAATTCAAAAGAGAAGGAAAGGCTCTTATGGCATGGTAAAAATAGAGAATACATAGGGATGAAATTTTTCACTCCTGAGACTGACAAAATTTTAAGTCAGATTATATATTCTCAACTATTCTCATAGACTGCTCATGGGAAATTAATTGGTATTGTTTTCAGTGAAGGCAATAGTGCAATGTCTTTCTTACGAAAAGCGCACATAAATTCTCATTAAACATTTCTACTTTTGGAGGTAAATTAATAAAGTAATCCTATAGATAAATTCACATATTTTGATATATATTCAATAACATTTGTTTGTAGCAGAACACAGCTGTCATGTACATCAACACACACATACATACATATAATTTAATAAAATATAGCTTTAAGAGCTGGGCATCATGGCACATGCCACTCATCCCAGTACCTGGGAGGCTGAGACACAAAGATCACAGGTTCTAGGTCAGCATCAGCAACTTCACCAGACCCTATTTCAAAATAAAAACAATGACTGGAGTGTGGCTTGGAGGTAGAATGCCCCTGGATTCAATCCCCAGAATTTAAAGATTGAAATAAACAAATAACTAAGCTGACTACTAGTACAGAGATATCTCTATAACATATTGAGTTTTAAAATAAGGTATACTGCATGAGCTCTACTATATTATGAATGGAAATTTGTTTTTGTGTATACACAATTTATGGAAAAAATGAAAGAATAAGTAAAAAGAGTGGTAACTTGTACATGTGTTTGATTTCTAGAGGATCATATGACAGGCTAGAGGGAGAAAGGAGTGGATGAGGGACTTTCAGTTGCATAATGCATAATTCTTTTTTTTTTTTTTCTTTTGGTACTGGGGATGGGACCCAGGGGCATTCTACCTCTAAGTTACACCCCCAGCCTTATTTTTAAATTATTTTTTTTGAAACAGAATCTCACTAAGTTCTGAAAAGCCTCACTGAGTAGGTGAGCTGGCAACAAATTCGGATCTTCCGGTCTCAGTCTCTCAAGTATTGGGATTACAAACATGTGCCACCACTCTCAGCTGCATAATATTTCATTTGTTTTTAAAATTATGTATATTTACATATAGAAAGCTCTAAGAATGTATTTTTAAAGAATAAAAAATATGAAGTGCGTGGTGTGATGGAAAAAATTGAGAGTATGGGATTATGAATAAAACAAAAATTAACCTAGTGAGGTGAATACTGATTGTCTGAAAAGTAACATTTACACTACATTTATTCAAAGTTGATTTCCAAAAGATTATGATAATAGTAAATTTAGTTTACTATTATTTAGTAAATACTATTTACTATTATTTATTTACTTATTATTTAGTAAATTTAGTTTACTAAATTTAGTTTACTATTATTTAGTTTACTATTATTATGATAATAGTAAATTTAGCTATCAGTCTGACTATTGTCAGGTTTTAATATGTTGCATATGCATTGTCTATTTACAGAAGGAACATAGTCATCTGCTAATACTGGGGAAGAGCTTGAAAGAAAGTCTAGAGAAGGACAGAAACTTTCTTCTTTGTGTTCATGATTATATTTCTACTACATATGCACAGTCTATGTGATCCTTCACAAAATTAACACCATATACTGATAGGAGCAAAATTGCAAAAAACAATGTAAACATGTCAACTAAATACCTTTTAAAAATGTCGATGTATCAACTGACCAGATTGATATATGGATATTTTTATAGAATATTTCCAATATTAGTGTTAGTTAAATCTAATGACTACGTTTTTACTAACCTAGGTTTTAATCAGATCAGCATTGAATGGGATAAATGCTTGAATGTGGTATTTTGAATACGTAAATAATGTAACAGAGGCTATTTTTATGAATATTTGTAAATCTATGTTTATATATTTTTCTAAGAAGTTATTAGATTCTCGCAAAATGGAATAGAAAATATTGAAAAGAAGGCACTGAGGACACAAATCGTTAAGAGTTACAGGGATATGTGCTGAATAGTCACAAGCCTCTTTGCTGGTTGAGAGGAAATTTGCATCTTCATAATAAGTGCTATATGAAAAGCAAAGCCCTTTTCACATGCTAGCTCAGCTATTGAAGTTATTCTTATCTTGTATCTGGAATACTGCCTGGTGAGAATAGGAAATTCTTCATTCATTTTACCAATTATATCTGCCATGTGCAGGCACTGCATAGCACTGGCGAACATTCAGGAGGCCTGCGGATTGGATTCGCTGGTGGAGGACAGTCAGCATTGTTCAGCAGTGCATGAAGCTGTGCTGGCTTTAATAATACATGAGGACTGGTTTGGGCTATTTTTCAGCCTCTTCTGTTAACTGCATGTATGCTGCCATGAGCCATAAAGTCTCCCCCTACTCCAGGCTCTGTTGGGAAGGGCAATCAGAAATCAAGTCGTGGAGAATTTTCTATTTGGTTGAGTGAATCTCTTTTGCAATCAAACATGTTCAAGAAGTAGGAGTATAATTGTAGCCAATCATTTTTTTGAGTTATACAGAAGCATGTCTCTGAAGTGTGAAAAAATGGGCAAATGAAATAAAATTTGTGATTCTATTTCTTTACAATTTCCTAAGTATTGAAATTATTCTTATATGCAGAGAAGTTATGTTAAGAACTGATGCATGTTTCTTCAGATTCCATGAAAATTCAATGAGATTATCATATTTAGTTATATTTCAAATGTCTTCATTTTTATTTTACTGTTCGAATTGGCTAATACACAGGGTAAGCCAGAATTTGCATTTCTCATTCTTTTTTTTTTTTTTTTTTACTGGGGATTGAACTCAGGGGCATTCTACCTCCGAGCTAAACCCCCAGCCCTATTTTTTTTTATTCTTTATTTTGAAACCCAGTCTCACTAAGTTGTGAGTGCCTCACTAGGTAGCTGAGGCTGGCCGCGAACCCGGATCCTCCGGTCTCAGCCTCCCGAATGCTGGGATTACAAGCGTGCGCCACCACGCCCGGCTCTTGCATTTCTCATTCTTTAGTGCTGAGCATTGTGTACATTTAGGGATGAATACCACAAATATTACATGGAAATCATTATAGGTTCATAAACACACAAGCACACATACACATACACTGACAGTTTAGATGGCTTTGAGGTTATAACACTGTTCCTCATGTTAATACTCCCATAACACGGGACTCCCTAGCTAGTGCTCTGGAGCAATTATTGAAAAGTCATATGCTATAGTCCCTTGTAAACCAAAGAGACTATGTCCAGCCCCCCCCCCAAAAAATCTTAAATTTAAGAAGAAAGAAAAAAGACAAAACATGATATTGGCCAAACAAATTTTTCAATAAGACCATCAGCCCACCAATTTTCTATCATAGATTTAGCATACTTCTTATTTATCTAAATTTCTTAAAAAAAAAAATCCCTTTGAGAACAAACTGCAACACATACCATGAGAATATCAGATAAACTCACCCAAATCCTTCATCCACACACACCCTATGAGCATTTCTAAGTGACAGGTGTCTTTTGGAATTGATTCAGCTCTGTTCTCTTCTCCTACTCCCCAAACAAGCAGAGTGGCTTCTGCATGAAAGCAGTTTCTGGCCTCAACCTACCTCTTTCCTGCTCCCAACCTAGAAAATCTACCTTTCCCTGTGTTCTCTACATCCTCCAGCCCCACTTCCCCAAAGGCCCCGCTGCTCCAAAGAGTAAGGATCAATTGCATTTTGAATCACGTTGATAGGTGATGGCTCAAAGAACAAAGGAATTTTGATCACAGGGTTTTGCATTATGGAAAAGAGCAAAAAGAAGTTCTGAGTGTGTCTCATATCTAAAATTGTTCTATACTAGAATTCCCCCCCAAATCTTTCAGAATTATAATCATTTTTTAAAAACTCATTTCTTTGGGATCTTTTAGTGATACAATTTTGCCAGAGAGGTATTCAAAATTGCTTTTAAGTTTCATATAAATTAGGCAGTGGCATTATCTTTAAATTTTTTCTACTATAACAAAATTGGCTATAGTATAGTAACCTAGCAATACACAATCTTTGGTCCAGAGATTAAGGGTTTCTCTCCCTTACAAGAGTTAATTCATTTTATTTTTATTGTTGCCTTCAATGTAAGTGCCAGCTCTGACAAGGCAGTATTTGCCTTGGCTTATGTAGGGCAGAAATTGACTTAATCAGTCTATGAAGATATAATTATAAATTGAATTACTTCTCGGTTATATAGTGAGTCTTTTGAATTTACTAGAGGGTGGGGAGGGGGACCATGCATGAAACAATAATTACTTTCCCTATAACTAAAGGTATGATTTGACATTATGGTAATCATCATAGTATGTTTTTTTTTTCCACTGATGTTCCATGAAACTGAAATATCTTTTTTTAAAATATGGCTGAGTATTATTTTTTCTCCTTAAGAAAATATATTAGAAAACTTACGTTTGTGTATAGAGTACTATTACATATTTTATTTAATTTATCTACTAGTTTTTATGGTAGAATATATCACATTTTATTATATTATATTATGTTTTCTTTCAAACTGTGTCACTTAAAGTTCTATAGATCAGTCAGAAAGCTAGAAAATGGTTTCTTACACTCCATTAAATACACTGTTAGTTTGTTTGCTGATAGTTCCTTTTGGTTATTTGTTATATTCCATGGGATTTTCTAATGTCTCCTAGAATTTCACAGATCAGTAATCTGAAATGAGATTTTGATGTTTGAAGCTCCAGTCCTCTGCTAGGTATTAAATATTCCATGTGAAGGTCAGGTTAGGGTTGATTCATAGTGCTTGATACAAACCGCAGCTTCCAGTCCCTTTAAATCATGACTTCTTTATTTGTTTTCTCTTCTTATACATAATGAGCACTTCAACTTAGAAGATCTGGTTTTTGCATTACTGAAGAAAAGCACATCATAATTTTTTTCCCAAGGAAAATGTTGCAAGACTTGGATTAAAATCCTACATGATATATTTTGTTTCTATGGCACTATTTATGTTTAAGGTTATTTCTGATTTTTGATACATGTTTTTCCCTATAAGGTCTTAATCTTTTGTTTGTTTGTCTTTCTTCAACATGATGCCAATTCTTTGTTTTGGAGTATATTACCCTGTTGTGATGATTATAAGTAAAGTCTATATGATAAAAAATATTTCCAGTTTAGAAGAAGGAAATTATGCTTAGGATTTGTTTGACTTACTCTCTTTTCTAGGGTCAGTCAACACTAATAACTCAGATTCATTGAAAAGGAGACAGTAATGGCATAAAGAAATATAGGACTAGAGGCCTTATGTGCCACTTATTAAAAATGACCTCAGACAAGTCCACAAGATCCTCAGAACAATTTTTCTCATCTTTAAAAATGGGATCACAGCATGTAACTACTTCACAGGGTTGAGAAAAACAATATATATGAAACTATATATATATACATATATATATATCTTTTAAAACTATAAACTGAAAATATATGTAAGACATCTAATCATAGAATTTATTTTATGGCAAACATGGCAAAAAAAGATAAATTTTATTATGAGCAAAAAAATCACAATTGATTTAAATGCAGCTTAATATTTGGGGTTTCTATTTATTGTTTATAAGATTTTTCTAGGAATTCAGCTATATTCACATGAAATTTTTAATCATATATTTTAATAAATTAAAGTCTACTCACATTTGTGTGATAAAAACATTGTTTAATTTCTGGGGCTCAGCAGTTTCGCTAAGAAGAAGTTACACCAGATTATGGGTAAATATTTCTATGGAACCTCTTTCTAGCTTTTGACAACTCTCTGATCTTGAAATTGATCTTCTAGTAGGATCTACCCACTTAAAAAAGTTCTCTCTGGTGGATGACTATAGACATCCAGTTGAGTCAAATGTCCTCTATAAATACTGGGTATTTGAATGGGGAGGGGGAGACTAAATAATAAAGTGATTAAAAACTGCAAAGGGAGCTATATTTGGCAACCAGATTTTTGAAAGCAAATAGAATCAGAGAGTAGTAGAAGGTGAGGAGAGGAATTTATTGATATATTCATCCAAAAAAAGAATTTTTTTATTAAGTAAAGATAATATCTCAGTTAATCTGAAAAAGAATAGTGGATAACTGTGCCCATTTTATAGATGAAGACGAACTAACATAACTGTCTAATATCACTGAGTCAGCAACAGGGAAAACGTGAATCCTAACCACGTTTTTTTGTGAATCACTAAGGTGAACCCATAAAAATCAATATCTAAAATTAATTTGTTATGCGTGTTCCTGATTACCCTTCACTTTCACCCCTGCCTCACGATGCAAATGCTTCAGCAGACCCTGGATGTTGCACTCATGGCCACCCTGAGTGCCTCTAAGAGTCCAAGATATACGGTGAGCACATAACACAAATTTGGGGAATTAGAAAGTATGTAGACTTTTTAAAGATGCTTTGAGTAGGACAGTGTATGTTCTAAATGTGCTTTTAAGACACTATGGCATTGTAAAAACTTAAACATTATTTAGAGTTTAAATTCATATGTTACAAAATAAAGTTATTTTCTAGGAAGTGTTGGAGTAATGATTGTGAAATACAGAAATGTCAGAACACAGCATGGCCAAAGTCACAAAATCTTTGCATTGAGCCAACAACAACCTGTATAATTTTTACTTTCCTTACCATCATATCTCTATTTGCATAGATATTTCAGACTTTACATAGAGTTTGTTTTCTCCCAGTTCTGTGGAGATTTTTTTTTCCAACTGGAATGACCTAATCACATTTAATTTTCTATCCAGTGGCTAGAATTATAAATGAGCTTAAGATGTGCCCCAACCTCACATCTTCCCTGCTCCCCCAAAAAAGAGAAAGAAGAAAATATTTAAAATAGTCACATACTCAGACACAGAAATTGGGTTGGCTATAGGAATGTGGTTATTGTACAGATTTCCTAATGATGTAATCTGAAGGTTTACCTCTTCCTTCTACACACCAATATTCTTGGTTGTTGTGTTGCATTATTTTTTTATTAGTGACTATAATAGTTCATATGACCAGGCATGGTGGTGCAGGCCCATAATCGTAGTACTTGGGAGGCTGAGACAGGAGGATTGCAGGTCTGAGGACAGCCTCAGCAGCATAGCAAGACTCAGCAACCTAGCAAGATCTTGTTTCAAAACACAAAATAAAAAAGGACTGGAGGAGTATACTGAGTTAGAATGCCCCTGGGTTCCATCTCCAGGAACACACATACACATACACAGACGTGCACACATACACGCACACGCGCACACACACACACACACACACACACAGAAAAAATAATACTCATATGTCAGAAGTTCTATGTGTTGACATGAGCACAATGCCTGGCATATAGTAAATACTTAATAATTGGAAAGAATATCGGGGTGAATGCCTTACAGTGGAAATCAAATGATTTGTGATTAAGGAGAAGCAGAATTACCAATATGGTATCCACTATTCAAATAGATTGCCCAAAGCAGCACAGATTTGTATTTCATGGAAGGAGACTAAGACCAAGCCATGGTTTATTTAACATTACTCATTGGGGGTAGCACCTCTTAGAAGCCAAGATACAGTGAGTGCTTTGTATATATCTAGAGTGTGGCAAGTATTGGCTAAAGTATGTGTGGTGGAATATTTTTAAAATATAAGTAATTCTTGACTGTGCCTACAATTAGGGACTGTGGCCATGAAGGAAATTATCTTTTACCATAGTAAAATTCTGAATTGCCTGAATTTCCATGAATAATTAACCCCAAATACCAGTACTTTCTTCATACAGGAAAGTCTGTGGACCAGTCCAGAAGTAAATAAGAGATTACATTTGAAAATGAGTACATACAGTGACTTTTAGAAGAAAGGTGTTAAAACTAAGACAACAGAGATTTAGTTATAATAAGTATTGTTAAGCACTGAAAATTAGCTGCTTTCCTGAAAAAAAAAATGAACAGATATAGCCATAGTCATTAAAAAAAAAAAAAAATACTGGACTAGCTTTTGCAGAAGAAAAAGACATGTCTGCTTTAGGCTCATGACAGGTCTAAATCCATGACAGAAATAACCACACGTTTTCTCAAAATAACATTTAATATTTTATAATAAGTTAACTATGTGTCCCTACCTTATAGAAATTGTTTTGACTAAAGACGTACTGCTATATTGTCAAACATACTTATGCTTGATTTATACACTGGAAGAAATTATCACAGATTATTCTAATATCTATTCTTAACATCCTTCTGGGACATTAATATTTTATTTATCAGTATCTTCTTAAAATCAGATCTTTGAATTTTAAGAAAAATAAACCAAAAATCACATGCTAACAAGTCACATTTATTATGACTTTGTAGAATAATAAAATAATGTATAATTCACTTGACCTACTTCTAACATAAGCCATGGTAAATAGAAGCTTAATCATTTTGATGAGCAGAATCCAACTGTTAGCTTTTTTTTTTTTTTTCATACTTTTACTGGTGCAATGTTACTAAACATCATAGTGAAATTCAAAGTTGTACAAACATACAGGCACACATCACTTGGTGTGTTTCCTTCTCTATGCCTGCCTCTCTCCTCTCCCTCCTCTTTCATTCCTCCACTTACATGTTTGTGAGATTGGTAGTGAAACAATTGTTAGCTTTTTACTTTTAACTTTTTTCTTAGAGATAATTAGAAATATTATACTTGATAACAACTACATTTTACTACTGGTACAGGTTTTAATCAGAACATAGTTTCTTAAAAACTCTCTTTTGGGGCACTAGAAATCATAGGCTTTTTTGTAGAAAAACTGCTTTTATTTAAACTATCAAAATGTGCTGATT
>PVLC010023260.1:11747-25944 GCA_004027655.1 Graphiurus murinus
TAATCCCAGCATTCGGGAGGCTGAGACCGGAGGATCCGGGTTCGAGACCAGCCTCAGCTACCTAGTGAGGCACTCCGCAACTTAGTGAGACTCGGTTTCAAAATAAAGAATAAAAAATAGGGCTGGGGGTGTAGCTCGGAGGTAGAATGCCCCTGAGTTCAATCCCCAGTACCGCAAAAAAAAAAAAAAAAAAAAAATGTGCTGATTAAATTGCTTGAATTCTATTGAGAAGTAGCAATCAATTCAAATATTATATCTTTTTTACTAAGTGTATTATTTTTTTTTAGGGTGACCATAACAAAGTACCACAAATTGGATAGTAAAAAAAAAAAAAAAAAGTTTTGTTCTTGAAAAATCTGGATTCTAGATATCTGAGATCAAAGTGTCTGCAAGTATGGTTTCTTCTTCCTGGTTAGTAGTCTTCTTCCCTTTGTACAAATATCATCTCCTATTTGTATGAGTCTATGTCCTAATCTCTCTTTCTTATAATTACACCAGTCATATTGGATTAGGGCCTACACTAATGCCCTTAATCTAGCTTAATTCCCTCTTTAAGCACCTTATCTCCACATACTAGTTATTAGGACTTTAGCATATGAATTTTGAAAGGATACAGTTTGGTCAACAGCATCACGGATTTTGGCAAACACCATTACAAGTATTACAAAGCAATATATTGTAAAGAAAAATTAGCATATTTCTATTTTTTATACTTAAAATGTATAATAGTACAATTACAATGCACCAATAAAATTAAAAAATTAAAGGCTGGTAAATCCCTGGCACTACCAGCCTTTGCCAAAGAAGCACGCCAATATTATTTACAAGTAAAATATGGATATATACAAATTTGAAAGTTTAGAGCATTTTTCTTTTATGACAAACAATACAGTAAACTGACATAGTGCTTCAAAGGACCACCAAAAAACTGTTCTATACTTCTAATTCCCAAAAGGCAAGAGATGCACATTTGGGGAGATTAATGAAAGACTTTGAAGAACCTCCCCACAAATTTATATTCCCTTTCCCTGATTTACAGTGAGACCCTGTTTCAAAATAAAGAATAAAAAATAGGGCTGGGGGTCTAGCTCAAATGTAGAATACCACTGAGTTCAATCCCCAGTACTGCAAAAAAAAAAAAAAAAAAAAAAAAAATATATATATATATATATATATATATATATATATATATATATATATTTTACAAAATGTCTTTCACAACAGTGAGGAAGGATAAAAATCAAAAGGGAATGGAAGCAGTATTGCTACTCAGCTATTGGAATAGAGAGATAAATAGATTTACACAGCCCACCCCTTGTTTGTGTGTGCTAAGGATTCTCACACAGTTACACTCACTCTCTACAGATCATGATAGTCATATGCTGTTGGGTTATGCTTTTTTTTTATCAAAGTGCCCACTTTCTACCCATTTTATTTGATCATAATAGATAGATCTAGTTTTGTATATCATTGTGTTTCTCAATGTTCTATTTTTCAGTTAACCAACTAGTGAATTTTAATCCCACTATGTAAAACAATGTCAGGTTTCAAGAGAAGCCCAATTAAATGTGTTGATTACTGGATGATGACACTCCCAGAATCTAGGTGATGTGGATGCATTCAGTAGGTAGTGTGTGCTCACCTAAAGTAGATAACTTTCTAGCCACCTGTCATTAACTCTGGAACCTTTCAGGTGAAGGGCTTGCATATTCCATCAAGAGATAACAAATTCACTCTTTCCTACTCACCACTTCATTGCTGATACTTTCCTAAAGTAGAAGAGCTGCACGTCCGATTCTAAGACACTCAACATACTCAAAACCAAAGTTATCACCTTCTTTTGAAAACTGGCCCACTTTATTATTTTCTTATTTTTTCTTTGAAACCCAGTATTGACATCTCATGGGTTGATTTGTCCCATTTTTCTTGTTCCTACTTTCAACTAACTAAAAACTTCTTATATTCTGTCATTCCATTATCTGTCACTTCTACTCCATCTTTGCTGGTGGTACCATGCTGTTGAGGAGTCTACTTTTTATTCATATTCTTATTCTTCTAATTGATATCACTGCCTCCATTCCCTTTTGATTTTTATCCTTCCTCACCGTCGTGAAAGACATTTTGTAAAGCATATATACATATATATATGTATATATGTATATATATATATATATGCATATATATACATATATATATTTATATATATACGTGTATATATACATATATATTTTTTGCAGTACTGGGGGTTGAACTCAGGGGCATTCTACATCCAAGCTAGACCCCCAGCCCTATTTTTTATTCTTTATTTTGAAACAGGGTCTCACTAAGTTGTGGAGTGCCTCACTAGATAGCTGAGGCTGGCCGCGAACCCGGATCCTCCAGTCTCAGCCTCCCAAATGCTGGGATTACAAGCGTGCGCCACCATGCCCAGCTTTGTAAAGTATATTTCTAATCATGAAATCTAGATACAGATATTATGTTTAAAATACCCATAATAGCAATAATTAGCAATATCAATAATTTAAAGTATCTTCTGTAACCTCTCTTTTTTATCTTAATAAAATGCACTGTTAGTCAGACAAGGCATTATTAAAATGCTTCCCTAAATATAGTTTCAAATAACACTAAATCTTTTAGTATAGTTCACATTTTGTCTACTCAAGTCAGTGAATATTCCCCAAATGTCCATGAAATGAACTCAAGATGTTTTTTGTGGCCTGAATTTCCCCCCCTTAGCCTTACCTGTCGTACCCATACTTGAAGGCATAGCACAAATGTCATCTCTTCCCTAAAGCTGAATCTTAAAATGGCACTCACAGTCTAATTGTCAAAAAACCTATCACTTTATGCATGACTTCAACCTTGTATCTGGTGTTCTCATTAGTTGTTTACCTGTGTTATATACTCCACCAGAAAGTAAATCCACAGAAGGCAAAATCTGTTCCCTCTCATCTTTATTGCCCTCCTTATACTGTTCTCTATGAAGAGATGTGAAGTCATGAAACTGCTGCACACTCTTCTGAGCTGCAGTGGTTATGAGGCAGCCATACCAACCTTCTCTCCAAACCATCGCATATGGAATGCAGAAATAAAGACTCGTCTCTTTTTCTCTCTTAAATAAAGAAAACCTCACATCATCTATGGGCTTTCAAAAATATATACCTTGCTTTCCTGAACCTAGACAATATGACATTTATTTGTATACTTCTCCTCTGCTTGATCAAAGCCACATCTTTCTCAGATCATAATTTTGAAGAGATTCAATTTCTCTTTGTCTCTCCTTTTTCTGTCACTATCTTTTCTCCACCCCCTCTCTTGTTCTCCTTCTTCCTCTTTGCAAGAAAACTAGAAAAAGTTCTGAAAAGAACCAAAAGTCAAGTTAAAAAAAGTAAAATATATAGAAATTTAAACATTAAAATGTCTTTGTCTTGAGAGATATTCTTTAATGTTAATATGCAGCAAATTTACATTAATTCCACTTCAATGATGGGTTATATAAGAGTTCATTTCAATACAAGTAAGAATATAATCATTAAGAGATTAAATATTCAGAACATTTTTCCAGGGAAGTATTCTTAGCATCTATAAAGTATTTTAAGAACTACAAAATGGGTTGTGCTTTCTATTGTAATCACATAATGATTTACCTTACTGAGTATAGAAGGTTATCTTAGAACTTTAAATGGTCTACTAAGTAACTCTGACAATGTAACACATACATAAACACAAACCACACATACACACAGACACAAACACAACCACTTATACTTCTTATTAAACATATTATATTATTGTTAATAATTTGACAATTGGACAAAATTTCTTGGTAAAAATACAAAGAAAATGAAATTATATGCTTGGGTTCTTTATTTCTGTGTTTTGTTTTATGCAGATCCCATTTTCTTGGTTTTTAATGATGAAATATTTTTCTTCTACAATTCTTGATTTTTTACAAACATTAAACCTACCAACTATAAACAATTAATGGGAGATTGCTTTTAGTACTTGCTATTTCAAAAGAAACAAGTTAATTTTACTATTACACTTGTTCTAGTAAACTATATCACAGATATTGAAAAAGTACCAAAAGTACCAAAATTCAACTGCCTCTTTTTAAAATTCCACTAGAGGGCAACCTGTACCAAGATTTTTGTCCCTTTTCAATTCAAAGGAGAAAAAAAAGAATCCAATTTTATCCCTTTTCATGAATAAATGTCATTGATTTAATATTTAACATCATTCCCTACTGTTATCTTTATGATGCAGATGTGGTACTGAGTGAATACTATCTCACTTATAAAAGATAGTATGATGGGTGTTACTCCATCTGATGCTAATTAGTTACAGTCAACCCTTGTTTTTCAGTTACCATAATTACCAGAAGACAAAATAAGACCAAATAAAAAGGACCCTATTTTATATTTAATGAGTTCATGTGTTGAGATTGCGAATGCCATATGTGTTTTAAGTTTATATGTATATAATTCTAGGTGAGAAAAATAATATCATAGGAGATACTGGTAATAAATCTGAAATTCAGTTTGGGAGAAATAAAAGCTTCTGCTCATTATACATTCTCAAGAACCATTTTAACGAGGAGTTAGGAATACTGTTCAGATTATGGTGATCACATTAGTAGTTCTTAAATTCTTGCAGATAAACAGAATGTTCTTCAAACTTGCAATATCGCCACGTGTTTTTTAAAGTCTTCCCAACACCAGTCTTTCTACAGCCTGTTATCTCCTATCTCCTACTTCTCCACCTACAGATTAATATTTTACTAAAGAAAAGTATCCTAAATATAAGTGATTGCCACAAGAATACATTAGAAAATGCGTAATATCTTACCTTCTTATGCTTCCAAATTAAATTTTCTGTAAGAGTGCAAAGCAACATTGACAGGGAGAAAAGATAGACAACTAGCTTTGTAAAATGATTACTTAGATGTTAATGGAATCGTATTTCATAATAACAACCACAAAAACATATGCACATAATAGCATACTTTAATTCTCTGTGACTGGTATACAGGATGGGCATAACTGTCATCTACTGCAATAG
Source organism: Graphiurus murinus (assembly GCA_004027655.1). Taxonomy (NCBI): domain Eukaryota; kingdom Metazoa; phylum Chordata; class Mammalia; order Rodentia; family Gliridae; genus Graphiurus; species Graphiurus murinus. The sequence continues at coordinate 16,809 of PVLC010023260.1, forward strand.
CAGTGTTAATTTTCTCCATTATTTTTGTTTAGGTAGTTATATCATATTTAAAGTCTACTTCATATTTGTAAAAACGATAAGTACCCAGGATATCAAAAAATTAAGCAGCATAAATTTGTTTGTAATCTTACCAAAGCACCACCCCGATTGACCTACATATTACACACACAGGCAGAATCTAACTGGACTAGGTTTAAGTGCTTTCCTTGTACTCCTTTTTATTCCTCCTATTCTTCTATGGAACAAGTACTATTATTTATACCCATTTCAAAAATAACTAAATGGAGACATTGCTGTTAGCAAAATAGATCACTATGAGAATAAATAGATGTATAGACTGAAATGCATAAACAGGCAGGAGTAAAACACTAAATATTGAGTCAGGTGTGGTGTAATTACAGGACTTAGGAGGCTGAGACAGGAAGATCGCAGGTTTGAGGACAGCCTCAGCAAGTAGTGAGACACTGTCAACCTAGAGAGATTCTGTTTCCAAATAAGAAATAAAATCAGGCTGAGAGTGTAGCTTAAAGGCAGAATGCCTCTGGGTTGGTTCAATCCCCAGTATCACAATAAATAAATAAATAAATAAATAAATAAATAAATAAATAAATAAGTAAATAAATAAGTAAATAAATACCCAGTAATACTTATAAAGAGAAGGAAAAAAAGATCATGAAAACATGTTAAAATTGGTCATTTTAACTTCATGTATCAAATTTACATAGTATCAATTCCCAGAGATGGGTAATAGAAATCAGCAAACTTGCACATGCCCTTCTTCCCCTATGTTTCAATATTCTCTATTTAACAATATGTTTATGATATTAAAGTTCATAAGTGCCCATTTAATTCTATAACTGTAATTTCTATTGTTGCTTAGCCTTAGATCTTTGTTTTAAAATACCACATCCCTTCTTGGTCAGGACTTTTTTATAGGTTCAATTTCTTAATTTTCTAGATATACTAAAACAAATCTTTTCAGTAAGGGTTTATGTATTCCCCAGCACTCTTGTACAATCCTATCCATTATCTTTTTACTTCAAAGCCAAACCTCAGATAGACCTTCACATTCCTGTTTGTGATCTCTGTTCCTCTGGAGAAGTCACACCAGTAAGAACTGCCCTCTTTATTGTAATGTGTTCTTTCTTGCCCAGATTACCTTATAATTACTTACTAAATTTATTTGCTCAACAAATACTTATTAAATCCTCATGTGCCAAGTTACAATAGCTGGAGATAAAACCATGTTGTTGTTTTTTAATTCATCTATCTTCTCTGAGTTGGCCTTCTAAGTGAAGAGAGAAGTAATAAACCATTAGTGCCTATCTATCCTCTAGCTATCTACATGTCTTCAAGTAGAGACAGTGATAGGTGCTTTAGGGGCAAAAGAGATACAAAGGTCAGGAATCTCGAATCATGTATAAATGGTGATTCTACTTTAGGTAGGGTCAGGGGAGTTTTAATAGGAGTGATAATGTTTAGTAATAGGTCATGTGACTTTTCTGTAAGAAATTACATTTAAGTCAACTTTGCAAATATATATTTTAAAAAATTAACAAATTAAGGATCTCAAGCTAATCTAGGTAAGCTAATATATTATATCAGATATGTGATTTGATGCATATTTCTGAATCTGAAATATTTTTTTATTTTATCAGATACAACTTAATTTACGAATTCTTTAACATGTCATTTTAAATCTCCTTTGTCTTTGATTTAATGCCTTGTTATAGTATTCCCACAATAAATGCATTTTTCATACATATGCATATATGTGTGTTTATATATGATATGTTTGCTAAGTTTATGGGAAAATAGCATGAATTATTTATGTGCTTTGAATATGTAACTCTAGATTGTAGCTTGTATCCTATTGCCTCTTTGTTGGTGCAAACAATGTAGCCTAATCCAATATCAGGCCTGTTTAACCTGCAGGGTATCTAGTACAGCCTATCTTTTGCAAAAATCTCAAATATAAATGACAGCTAACCACTGGCCTAGAGTGTTTATTCTAGAATTCATTCCATTGAGGCTCTTGCTTCACACAATGGCAAATGCCTTATAACAGGGACCAGTTAATCTGTTCACATGAACAGCCATTTTTAAGCTACAACCAGGATTAAAATACTGGGACCTGGCGAGCCCCATGATCTGCTCAGATATCAAAATACTGTTCTTCCTACCCCTTTTCATTCAGGAATCTGGCTAGTTTTAATTTTAGGCTTCTAAAATATAAAATACCAGATTCAATCATTTTTCAAGAAAGTGAAACCAGTGTATTCTTCCCCTGTCCCACCACCTTTCATCCTTGTGGAAGAAAGTTATCAGAACCCAAAATGATTCTGTAGTCTATGTATGGCTGAAATAAATGAAGGTGTGATCTGTGGGAAAGACAAAAGATTAAGCAGTTTGATCAAGATTTTGTCATCTCCAAGCTATGTATGCCTTTTAAAGTTACTATATAGATACCAAGGACTCTAACATTTCATGAGTATAACAAATGTATTACTGACAACATGATTCATTACAGATAGATCCAGGGTAGTATTTCATAGAGAATGTGTCTGTTCCCCTCCTTGCAAGCACCTGCAAGTTGTACAGAAGTTCCCTGGAGCTCACTTTTATCTTAGCACCTCACTACTAGCAGCTCAGCTGAGCTCTGCTTCCAGGTGCTAGGGTAGTAAATTAAAACAACAAGCCCAAATTAAAAGTTCATACTTACATTTAACCTGTACTGTGGTAGTACAAGCAAGAATCTAAAATCTGAAAACAAAACAAACAAACAAAAAACAGTGCTCCTCCCTTTTTACCCCTCCTTCCATATTCCACCATAGAATGGAGACAGCTGAGTACCAGTTGGATGAGCTCAGACTTAGGGGTCATTTCACTGTTGCAGAGGCCCAAATAAAAGGCTCCCAGGACCAGGGAGAGTGGAAAGGGAAGAGGGAGAAAGGAGGAAGAGGAGTGGAAAATTACAGAGCACTGAGTAAAGACTGCTTCTTCAAGGCATCCCTCTCTACCAAGCTCTCACAAAGACAACAGATAAAAAGGTCTCTGATTGAAAGACTAGGAGTGCAGATATGCACAAGCACAGAGCCTGCAGAGAAGCCAAGCCCCTACTGTGGCTCCCTTCAGAGCTGTGTTCACTGGCTGTGCACCTGGTCTAGTTTCAGGAAGGCAACTTCCTTTGGTGAGGACTGCCAGATAAAACCTCAAATTTGCCTCTGATCAGAGTTTTAACTGTGCGTACACTGTATTTCTTTATTTGGCGATTGATTAATTCAACTTTATTAAAATTAAGAAGAGTCCATGAATGTAGAATGAAGTGAAAAGGTAAGATACAACCTGAGAGAAAATATTTGTAGTCCTTACAAATACAAATGAATGTGTGTGTGTGTGTGTGTGTGTGTGTGTGTGTGTGTATGTATGTCTGAGGATTGAGCCCAGGTAAACTACACACTTTTAATTTTTTAAATTGTGAACTTGAGTATCACTAAAGTTGCTGAGGGTCTCATTAAATTGCCGAGGCTGTCCTCAAACCTGCAATTCTCCAGTGTTGGTGTCTCAAGCACTAAAATTACAGGTATATGACACCAGACCCAGCTCAGACTATAGTTTTTAATAAAAACCAATCCAGGTGTGGTGCTGCATGCCTGTAATCCCAGTATGTGGCCAGCCTCAGCAATTTAGGGAAGCGCTCTGCAACTTAATGAGATCTTGTTAAAAAAAAAAAAAAATAGGGTTGGTCTGTAGCTCAGAGGTAGAATGTCCTTAGATTCAATCCCCAGTATCACAGAAAAAGAAAAAGAAAAAGGACAAAAGCAATAAATATATAAATGATGAAACTGAGAAAACAACTCAAAATTATTTTAGAGAAAATAAAAGACATCGGAAAATTGGTCAATATCAATGGTTATCAGTAAAAAGCAATGCACAAGCAGAAATAATAAGTGATAAATACATATAAGAAACCAACACACATCCATGAATTGTCAGGTGATTAATTCAGATGTTCCACTAATAATTCTTAGTAAATATGAATCCATCCACAATATACAATCCACATTATTCACAATGGGTACAAAATTTAAGAAGCATTAGTATGTGGGGAAAACATATGAATGGCATTATCAACAAGATCAAAAAATTAACTTGAAACAACTCAAGGGTCCTAAACAGAGAATCAGGTAACAAATTAAGTGACTCATACTGGCAGCACAGCATACTCACCAGAGACTGAAACTATAAAACTATAAGACACCTCATCAGCATAATCATGGAGGAATGATGGACTCTTCTCCTAGTGCATTCTCCTTTGCTCCAATAATATCCATTTCCACATCCACCACTTGTCCTGTTTCTGGGTTTTGGTTTATTTTTAAATGCATATACTTTTGAACAAAAAAAAATAGTACAGAGAAGGGCTAGGGCCAGGAGATTAAAAGATTTTATTACACAAAGTCGAGGAGGAATCCACCTGGTGGATGGTGGGGAGCAGGAGCACACTGCAGAGAACAGCATATTCAAAGGCTCTGGTCCAGTGGGGTGATGATGATGAGTAAGATTTGACTGTGTTCCAAGTATAAAGAAAGGACAGTGAGAGATGCCTTAACAAAGCCCAAATATGAAGAACTACACATGCCCTACAAGAATTTATTTTTTTCTCCCGTAAAAGATAAAAATTAGTGAGTAATATGCTCACACAAACTTCAAGGAAATGCTCGAGGCAAGGCTGGGAATTAATATGAAAATAAATAGAAAGGCACATAATTATTAGGTAATATACAAAGTTTCTTTACACTAAGGCAAAATTACTTTTTTGGTTTTGTCCCTAAGGGAGACCATTTTAGCATTTTACATGTTTTGTTAGAAGTTGCCTCTTTCTTCATTAACATGTGGATTCTTCCTTTGAAATATATATAGTATATGAATATACAATATATTCATATATAGAAAAATCTTAAGAATACTCTCTTGCATCTCCACACACTAGGAATGGTGACTTGGAAAGAAAGCAGGTGAGGAGAACATACTACTAAGGGGAAAAACTGGCAGCTTACATGTAACCTGAAGAAACCTGCACTTATAGAAAGTGGACAGTATCAGCACCTAGATAATCTCTAAATCTGTTGAGAAGAAAATTATTATTTTATAAAACATAAAAGCAAAAATAATTTCCCAACATTTGAATTACAGCAATTGCTATACATTCAAATTTACTAAGAAATGCTAAGTATATCTTTAATCACATTTCTAATTTTCTCTTAAATTGACTATTCTAACAAGTTTTTATTTAATTTTTTATGGAGCTGGGGATTGAACCCAGGGGCATTCTACCTCCCTCTAGCCCTATTTTTATTCTTTATAGTCAAACAGAGTTACACTAAGTTGTGGAGGGCCTCACTAATTAGCTAAGGTTGGCTGCGAACCAGCGTTTCTCCTGTCTCAGCCTCCTGAGCACTGGGTTATAAGTGTGTATCACCTCGCCCAGCTCTGAATTATTCTTTAAATCCAAATATTCTTATCTACATAAATATATGTTAGTACTTAAATACATATGTACATTTTCAGGTTTAATTTTTATTCACTGATAATGTATGTAAGGTTATTAAAAAATGATCTAATTTGAAATTAAGCCTACATTTTAGGGCTACCTTCATATATTCTTCATTATTTTTATACTGCGAAAAAGAAAGAGAGAAATCCATTTCTACCTTTGGAGACTCAATATGAGATCTTGCTGAGTGTGGTGGTGTGCACCTATATTCCCAGTACTTGAGAGACTGAAACAAGAGAAACAAAGGTTCCAGGCAAGCCTCAATAATTTAGTGAGACCCTCAGCAACTTAGCAAGACACTGTTTCAAAATTAAAAAATAAATAAAATAAAAAGAACTGGTAGTATATCTTGGAGGTAGAATGAACCTGGGTTTGATCCCCACTACAAAAAGAAATAAAAAATAAAAGAAATGTGAGATCTTAACTTCAGAAAATTTATGTGTAATCCAAAAGCAGAAAGGCAAAAGTTCATTCCAGCAATTTAAGTCAGATTTTCATGTCACTTTACATGTATATATACATCATGGTCTAAGTTAAGAAATATATTTTCTCTTTTTTTACAGCACATAGAATTTTTCATTAGTGGTAGAATATCAATAATCCAGGCAAAACACTACAACAATCTTGGAACATAATGTGATTTCCTTGATGTTCAAATCCTGCATGTGCAATAGCAAGCAGAATGCAGAAACCCAGGATTACCATATTGACTGCGGTGAGATGGAATCTCTATGTAGTTTTGATTTGGATTTCCCTGATGGCTAAATATATTTAATAATTTTTCATATAATTATGGGCATGCCTACTTCTTTTAAGAAGTATCTGTTCAGTTCATTTGCTCTTTTGTTGAGTGGATTTATTTATTTTTTGAGTGGATTTGTTGAGTGGATTTATTTGAGTTTTTTATTTATTGATTGATTTATTGATTTTTTGAGTGGATTTGTTGAGTGGATTTATTTATTTTTAGATTTTTTGAGTTCTTTATGTATTCTTGATATTAATCTTCTGTCAGAAAAGTAGCTGGCAAAGATTTTCTCTCCCTTTCTTTTTCTTTTCATTTCTTTCTTTTTTTTGTGTGTGTGTGTGTGTGTGTGTGTTTGTTTATGTGTGGTACTTGGGATAGAACCCAGGGGCATTCTACCTTTGAGCTACACCTCCAGCCCTATTTTTTATTTTTATTTTTCTTAATTTCTCCTCTTATTTCTTCTATGAACCAGTCCTCATTCACCAGTGTTGTATTCACTCTCCATGTGTTTATGAGTTTTCTCAGGGTCTTCTTATGGTTGATTTCTAGTTTCATTCCATTATAGTCTGAAAAGATGGAGGGGGTTATGTCACATTTTTGAATTTGCTAGTGTGTGCTTTATAGTCCAGTATATGGTCTATTTTGGAGAAGGTTCCATAAGTAGCTGAAACGAATGTGAAGTCAGCTGCAGTTGGGTGAAATTTCCTGTGTGTATTCATTTTAACTGCCTCATTGTTCATTGGCTAACTTTTAATATCCTCATAATTTTTCAGCAATCTTAAGTTTTAAATATTCCCTTTATAATACAGAGAGAGTTATTGTTCCCATTTTCCCTTTCTATCTAAGGAAAATAAATCTCATGATCATTTCACATTAGTAATTTTTTTAAGCCTGGCATGATGGTGCATGCCTGTAATCTTGGTACTTGGGAGACTAAGACAGAAGGATTGCAGGTTTGAAACCAGCCTTGACAACTTAATGAGGCTCTCAGCAACTTTGTGAGACCCTGATTCCAAATAAAAATATAAAATAGGACTAGAAATGTAGCCCAAAGTTAGAATGCCCCTGGATTCTATTCCCAACAACAACACACAAAGAAAAATTAATTGACAAATCTTGAGAAATGAATTATGTGTGTTAAAATAATATTTTCTAATTTTTGCATCATAAGTTCCATAAAATAAAGATAAATTTCTGTATTTACTTGTGAGATTAGGGATGCTCTTAATCCTGAAGGTCAAGTGATACTAAAAGGCTAAGATGAAGGCAAAACCTTAAAATTGTCTTATTAACAGAGAAAGTAATCATTCTACAGCAAAAATAAAGATTAAAGTATCAACTCAAACCTCAACAATACTGTTGGTCTATATTCTTCACAAGTTAAGAAAATAGAATAAACAGGTTTTAAAGTTGACAGTGATAGCAGCACTACTGTGATTATCCTTTCCACTCCATTCAACCAAAATATTTTGTATATGCTTGTGTAGGGGGTGGGAATCATCTTTTACCCATTTGAGGTCTCACGTGGGAGCTCAAAAGATGGATTTTTATGAAAAGATAAGAATTTATTAACAATTATATCTCATACATGGGATATCAGGGACTGAATAATTCTCAAAAAATACTTACTTGGCATCTTCAGTAGAGAACAATATATTTTTTAAAAATCCACAAAAGAAAATAAAAGAATCTTAAAGCTCTTGGGCTGGCAAATTGTGGGAAGGCAAATAAATGGGGAACTAATGATAGATCACTGACAGTTAATAGAGTTTGTTAAGTAGAGTCTCCTGGTGCCTAGAAGAGTCTAAAGTCTCTGCTATCAAAACATTTTGCTCTAAGTAAATAGGGGAGGACAGGCACCTTTTCCAACTTATGCCCTGCTTTCAAGTAAATCCAAAAGGGAAGAGAGGTTTGCCTGTATCTGCTGCTTCTTAGTTGTCTTCAGCACTAAGAAATCTTCTTGTCAAAGCATTGTATTTTATTTTTTTTTAATTTTTTATTGTAGTAATTCGTGCAATATACCATACATCTTTGTTAAGTACAAGATGTTAACAACATATTTGCACACAATTCTCATTTGACCCCTTCCCCAATTCCCTCCCCATTCCCTCCCCCTCCCTCCCCCTCTGGTTCACTTCAGTGAGTGACCTTGATATGATTGTGTAAGTACATCATGTGCCTTAGGGTGTCCCTCTGCCCCATGCATCCACTAAAATTAAATCAATTTCTTTGCTTATCGAGGATCTCTCCATTTCATCTGGAGACCCTCCTATGCCCCATCTTCTCCCTAGCATCCACATATTAGGGAAAACATATGCTTCTTAACTCTTTGTGACTGACTAATCTCACTTAACATAATGTTTTCCAGTTGCACCATTTCCCTGCAAAGAACATGATTTTGTTCTTCTTTATGGCTGAGTAAAATTCCATTGTGTACATATCCCATAGTTTTGTAATCCATTCATCTGTGGTTGGACATCTTGGCTGCTTCCATAGTTTGGCTATTGTGAATTGAGCTGCTGTAAACATAGATACACATGCATCGGTCTGATAATTTGGTTTCCATTCTTTTGGGTATATACCCAGTAGTGGTATTGCTGGGTCATATGGTAGGTTCATTCCAATTCGTCTGAGTATCCTCCATACTGTTTTCCACAGTGGTTGCACAAGTTTGCAATCCCACCAACAATGTATTAGGGTTCCCACTTCTCCACACCCTCGCCAGCAGGTGTTGTTGTTCATGTTTTTTATGATTGCCATTCTGATTGGAGTTAGGTGAAATCTCAGGGTAGTTTTGATTTGCATCTCCCTGATTGCCAATGATGTGGAACATT
>PVLC010023261.1:0-25847 GCA_004027655.1 Graphiurus murinus
AAAAAAAAAAAAAAAAAAAAAAAAAAAAATAGAAGTAATGATGAATTCTAGTTCAAGAAAAAAGCAATGTCTGCCGGGGTGGTGGCATATGCCTATAATCCCAGTACTTGGGAGGCTAAAGCAGGAGCATCACAGGTTTGAGGCCTGCCTAGCAACTTAACAAGACCCTCACCAACTTAGTGAGACCCTGTTTCAAAATAAAAAAGGGCTTGGGGTATAGTTACAAGGTAGATACCCCTGGGTTCAATCCCCAGTACCACAAAAAATAAAAATAAAAAGATATAACAGCTGTATTTAAAATGCCAAATTTTGCCAGGCGTGGTGGTGGCACACTTGTAATCCCAGCATTTGGGAGGATCCAGGTTTGAGGCCAGCCTCAGCTACCTAGTGAGGCCCTCTGCTACTTAATGAGACCTTGTTTCAAAATAAAGAATAAAAAATAGATCTGGGGCTATAGCTTGGAGGTAGAATGCTCCTGGGTTCAATCCCTAGTACCGCAAAAAAAAAAATAGGGCTGGGGATGTAGCTTGGAGTAGAATGCCCCTGAGTTCAATCCCCAGTACCACAAAATAAATAAGTAAAATGCCAAATTTTTAGCCAAGCATGGTGGTGCATGCTTATACTCCTAGTACTTGGGAGGCAGAGACAGGAGGATTGCAGGTTCATAGCCAGCCTCAGCTACTTAGTGAGGCTCTCCATAGCTTAGTGAGACCCTGTTTCAAAATAAAGAATAAAAAAATTAGGACTAGGGTGTAGCTCGGAGGTAGAATGCCCCTGGGTTCAATCCCCAGTACTGCAAAAAATAAATAAATAAATAAATAAAATGCCAAATATACCAAAAATACACCCTTTGCAACTATTTATCTATGTGGTAAAAACTTGTAAATGCCAATTTAAAAATGAGCAAGAAAGAGCTGGGCATGGTGATACACACCTGTAATCCCAGTACTTAGAAGGCTGAGGCAGAAGGATCACAAGTTGGAGGCTAGCCCTTGATACCTTAGTGAGACCCTGTTTCAAAATAAGAAATAAAATGGGTCTGGAGATGTAACTCGGGGGTAGACTACCCTTGGGTTCAATCCCTAGTACTAAAAGAAAAAAGCAAGAAGAAAGAAATTTTCAAAATTCTTTTGGGGAGATGGCTGTGGTGGTGCACACTTGTAATCTCAGTACTTGGGAGGCTGAGACAGAAGGATCACAGTTTCAAAGCTGGTCTCAGCAACTTAGTGAGGCCTCTGCAACTTAGTGAGACCCTGTTTACAAGTAATAGAATAAAAAAGGCTGGGCATGTAGTTCAGAGGTAGAATATTCCTGGGGTCAATCCCTAGTATATCTCTCTTTCTCTTTCTTTCTCTCTCTCTCTCTCTCTCTCTCTCTCTCTCTCTCTCTGTCGCGCGCGCGTGCGCACACACACACACACACGCACACACACACAAATAAATAATAAAATTTAAAAGGAAAATTCTTTTGGGGGACATAAGAATAAGAATGTTTGGCAGGGCATGGTGGTGCACACTTGTAATCCTAGTACTTGGGAGGCTGAGACAGGAAGATTGAAGTTTCGAGGCCAACCTCAGCTACTTAGGTCCTCCACAATTTAGCAAGACCCAGTTTCAAAATAAAATAGGCCAGAAATGGTGGCATGCACTTGTAATCCCAGTACTTGGGAGGTTGAGACAGGAGGATCGCAGATTTGAAGACAGCCTCAGCAACTTAGTGAGGTTCTCAGCAACTTAACAAGACCCTGATTCCAAAAAAGAAATAAAATAGATCTGGGAGTGTGGCCCAGAGGTAAGAAGGCCAAGTTCCATTCTCAGTATCAAGAAAAAACAAAAGGAAAAATGTTTGACCACCACCACCCAGGGCACTGGCAGAGCCGCACCCCTGGGCTTGCTCTCCAGCCTGGCCAAGCCACAGCCCAGAGGCTTCCCTCCCCACTCAACCCCTCTGCCCACCAGCGATGCTCAGGCAGCAGGTCTGCTCCAGTACCCTCACCTTCAACTGCACCCGCACAAATGCACAGACTCCCACGTAGAACCTGCCATTGTTGAGGTCAACAAAATCTAGGAGTGAGGAAGAGAACCAGGTGAAGAGGATGCTCATCCCTGTGCCTCACCCGGGTTCCTCCCGCCTACAATCAAATCCACCTGCCGATACCACCTTTTACCCACAAAATTCTCTAGGCAGAAATAAGACAGAGTGGAAGTGAGGGGAATGGAGCAGCGGGCTGCCAGGCAGCATACTCACCCACATTCTGCTGGGTGATGGAGTGCGCCCAGCCATTGTAACCAAACATCTCGTTGGCCAGACTGATTACCCTGTGACCCTCAATGTAACACACCTAGAAAAAGACATTTTTTAAAAGAAAAAGCTTTGTTAAAATTTCTTGGCATATTCAATGTGAATTAAAAAACTAACTTAATCTATTCCTAATGCGCATTTTGTGTGTGTGTGGTGGTGCTGGGGACTGAACCCAGGGGCATCCTACCTCTGGACTACACCCTCAGCCCTTTTTATTGTTTGGTGTTTGGTTTTTTGTAGTTTTTTTTTTTTGAAACATAGTCTTGCTAAGTTGCTGAGTCTCACTAACTTGCTGAGGCTGGCCTCAAACTTGCAATCCTCCTGTCTCAGTCTCCCAAATACTAGGATTACATGTGTCTACCACCACGCCCAGCTTCCTTGTGTACTATTTTGAAAAACTGTTTAATTCCAGAGAAATTCTCAAGGTATGCATTTCAAAGTTCTTCTAGAACTTTGCAGGTAGAAGAAATCTATCTGAGGAGAGGGACTAGCCTCAAGGGGAAAGATATCCGCTCACAGTTTCCAAAACCCAGAGTTCCAAAAAGTACGAATTTAAGGCTAACATACTATTATGGAAGACCAAAATCATACGCAGAAGTTAAAATTAGGAGCAGAAGTGTAGCTCAGTGATAGAGTGCGTGCAGGAGGCCCTGGGTTCCATCCCTAGCACCAATTAGAAAAAAGAAAACAAAATAAAATTAGAGGCAAATGGCAAAAATATATATATTTTAAAAGATGATATAAAAATCCTAAAGTGGAGCTGGGCATAGTGGCACATGCTTGTAATCCAAGCATTCGGGAGGCTGAGACAGGAAGATCCAGGTTCGAGGCCAGCCTCAGCTACCTAGTAAGGCTCTCCGCAACTTAGTGAGACCCGGTTTCAAAATAAAGAATAAAAAATAGGGCTGGGGGTATAGCTCAGAGGTAGAACGCCCCTGAGTTCAATCCCTAGTACTGAAAAAAAAAAAAAAAAAAAAAAATCCTAAAGTGGGCTGAGTTTGGTGGCGAACACTTTGTAATCCCAGTACTTGGGAGGCTGAGACAGGAGGATCGCAGGTTCATGGCCAGCCTCAGCAATTTAGTGAAGCCCTCCACAACTTAGTAAGACCCTGTTTCAAAATAAAGAATAAAATAGGGCTAGGGGTATAGCTCAGAGGTAGAATGCCCCTGGGTTCAATTCCCAGTACTGCAAAAAAAAAAAAAAAAAAAAACCTAAAGTGGCCCTTCAAAAGAAGATAATTGGGAGCCCGGCTTGGTAGCTCATGCTTGTAATCCCAGCATTTGGGAGGCGGAGACCAGAGGATCCGGGTTCTCGGCCAGCCTCAGCTACCTAGTGAGGCACTCTGCAACTTAGTGAGACCCTGTTTCAAAATAAAGAATAGCCAGGCGTGGTGGCGCACGCTTGTAATCCCAGCATTCGGGAGGCTGAGACTGGAGGATCCGGGTTCGCGGCCAGCCTCAGCTACCTAGTGAGGCACTCCGCAACTTAGTGAGACTCGGTTTCAAAACAAAGAATAAAAAAATAGGGCTGGGGGTATAGCTCAGAGGTAGAAAGCCCCTGAGTTCAATCCCTAGTACCGCAAAAAATAAATAAATAAATAAAGAATAAAAAATAAGGCTGGGGGTATAGCTTGGAGGTAGAATGTCCCTGAGTTCAATCCTCAGTACCGCAAAAAAAAAAAAAAAAAAAGATACTTGGGTCACTGCAGATGACAATGAAGGCTGGAGTCCAGTCCCAGAGTCACCAGGAAACATCCAGTGACTCCTGAGGACCCAGGAGGGAGAGGCAAGATCAGCTGGTGGCTGCTGCACAGGCACCCACTTCCCAGGCACAAAGACTCCCCTACCTTCTGGCCTCCTCCGGCCATGCGGCTACTGATGTATTCCGGGCCCAGTCTCTGCCGCAGAGCACTCTGGATGGCCTGGTATTCCTCAGCTGTGTATTGGCACTGCAGTGCAAAAGAAGAAATCACTGTGACACTTCAACATTCCTTACCTCAGTAGGGCTCCAGCACCTTTTCCACTTTTTTTTTTTTTTTTTTTTTTTTGCAGTACTGCGGGTTTAACCCAGGGGCATTCTACCTCCGAGCTACACCTCTAGCCCAGTTTTTTATTCTTTATTTTGAAACAAGGTCTCACTAAGTTGTGGAGGGCCTAAGTAGCTGAGGCTGGCAGTGAATTTGCAATCCTCTTGTCTCAGTCTCCCAAGACCTGGGACTACAAGTGTGCGCCACCAAGCCTGGCTTCAAGAAACTTTTAAAGCACACATTCCATTAGTTATTTCCACTGTCACCGCTTGTGGTGTCACACACTTATAATCCCAGTACTTAGGAGGCTGAGATAGGAGGATTGCAGGTTTGTAGTCAGCTAGTGAGGCCCTCCACAACTTCATGATACCCTGTTTCAAAATGAAGAATAAAAATACGGCTGGGAGCCGGGCGTGGTGGCGCACGCTTGTAATCCCAGCATTCGGGAGGCTGAGACCGGAGGATCCGGGTTCGCAGCCAGCCTCAGCTACCTAGTGAGGCACTCTGCAACTAAGTGAGACTCGGTTTCAAAATAAAGAATAAAAAAATATAGGACTGGGGGTGTAGCTCAGGGGTAGAATGCCCCTGAGTTCAATCCCTAGTACCGCAAAAAAAAAAAAAAAAAATACGGCTGGGAGTGCAGCTCAGAGGTAGAATGCCTCTGGGTTCAATCCCTGTACCTCAAAAAAAAAAAAAAAAAAATCATGTCAGATGAACAAATAAATTTACATCTAAATTATGTCTATTGATGTGAAAGTCCCAAAAAAATAGGGCTGGGGGTATAGCTCGGATTAAGAGTCAATCAAAGACTCCTAAATAATTTTTTTTTGGGGGGGGGGTACTGGGGATTGAACTCAGGGGCATTCTACCTCCGAGCTACACCCCCAGCCCTATTTTTTATTCTTTATTTTGAAACTGAGTCTCACTAAGTTGCAGAGTGCCTCACTAGGTAGCTGAGGCTAGCCGCGAACCTGGATCCTCCAGTCTCAGCCTCCCAAATGCTGGCATTACAAGCGTGCGCCACCACGCCCAGCTCTAAATAATATTTTTCTTTTTTTTTTTTTTTTCTTGGTACTGAGGATTGAACTCAGAGGAATTCTACCTCTAAGCTATATCCTCAGCCTTATTTTACTTTTTATTTGGAAACAGGATCTCACTAAGTTGCACAGGGCCTTACTAAGTTGCTGAGGCTGACCATAAACCTATGATCTTCCCATCTCAGCCTCCCAAATACTGGGATTACAAATGTGCGCCACCGCTCCCGGCTAACATAATGTTTCTAACAGAGAAACCAACCGGGGGCTAGGGGTGTAACACAGTGGTAGAGCACCTGCCTAGCATGGGCAAGGCCCTGGGCTCCATTCTGAGCACCACAAAAATAAAAGAGAGACAGAAGCCAATTACAATTACAGCTTAAGTCAGGCGTGGTGGCTTAGGCTTGTAATCCCAGCATTTGGGAGGCTGAGACAGGAGCATCTGGGTTCGTGGCCAGCCTCAGCTACCTAGTGAGGCACTCTGCAACTTAGTGAGACCCTGTTTCAAAATAAAGAATAAAAAGTAGGGCTAGGAGTATAGCTCTCAGAGGTAGAATTCACCAGAGTTCAATCCCCAGTACCGCAAAAAAAAAAAAAAAAAAAATTACAGCTTACGCATGTATGATGGTGCTCTACATATTGTTTCCTCATTGCTTTTCCAACTTGACCTCAATCTTTCCAGGTATGAAGAAGTCAGTTACCTGTCCAAAGCATAATACAGAGCTGCCCCCAGCAGAAGAAGAATGGCTATCATTCCCTCCACGAACTGCTTCCTCAGTGCCAGACATGTTGACTCTGGTTGGTCTCTATATAAATAAAAGGTAAAAAGAAATCTCAAAGAATGCTAAAGGTAAAAGGCAAGAGCCTCTACTAAAAATCAGATAAAGCATTATACACACTAGTCTATGCCACTGAAAATCCTGGAAAATCTGCTTTTACATTTTTTTTTTTAATAATAATTGGTGCATTGTAATCATACATCTTTGTTGGTACAAGCTGATAAAGGCATATATGCACACATTTCTCATTTAACCCCTTCCCCAATTTCTGTCCTACTCCCTGGCCCTCCCTCCTCAAGTTCAGTTTAGTGATTGACCTTGATATATTTATGAAAGTACATCATGTGCATTAGGGTGTCCCCCACCCCCCTACCCCCCTCACACCCAGGTCCATAAGTCAACTTCTTTGCTTTTCTAGAGTTTCTCCTTTTTCATCTGGAGTCCCTTTTATGCCCCATCTTCTCCCTAGCATCCGCATATTAGGGAGAACATATGCTTTTTTACTCTTTGTGACTGACTAATCTCACTTAACATAATGTTTTCCAGTTGCATCCATTTCCCTGCAAATAACATGATTTTGTTCTTCTTTATGGCTGAGTAAAATTCCATTGTGTACATATCCCATAGTTTTGTAATCCATTCATCTCTTGATGGACATCTTGGCTGTTTCCATAGTTTGGCAATTGTGAATTGTGCAGCTATAAACATAGATACACATGCGTTGGTCTGATAGTTCGGTTTCCATTGTTTTGGGTAGATACCCAGAAGTGGTATTGATGGATCATATGGTAGGTTTGTTCCCATTCGTCTGAGGATCCTCCGTATTGTTTTCCAAAGTGGTTGCACTAATTTGCAATCCCACCAACAGTGTATTAGGGTTCCCACTTCTCCACACCCTCCCCAGCATTTGTTGTTGTTCATGTTTTTGATGATTGCCATTCTGATTGGAGTTAGGTAAAATCTCAAGGTAGTTTTGATTTGCATCTCTCTGATTGCTAACGATGTGTGTGTGTGTGTGTGTGTGTGTGTGTGTGTGTGTGTGTGTGTGTGTGTGTGGTGCTGGAGACTGACCCCAGGGGGCATTCTACCTCTGAGCTACACCCCCAGCTCTTCCTATTTTTTATTTAGAAATAGAGTCACGCTAAGTTGCAGAGGGCCTCAGTGCACTGCTAAGGCTGGCCTCAAACCTGAGATCCTCCTGTCTCAGCCTCCCAAGTACTGGGATTACAAGTGTGTGCCACCAAATCCGGCCTGCTTTTATCTTTCTGTTAACATTTTTGCTATTCTGTTAGTGCTATTAAAGATGATTTCTACAATGAGAACGTATTACATTTATCATTTAAAAAATCAAAATTAGATCTGGGCATGGTGGCGCACACTTGTAATCCCAGCATTTGGGAGGCTGAGACCAGAGGATCCAGGTTCACGGCCAGCCTCAGCTACCTAGTGAGGCACTCCGCAACTTAGTGAGACCCTGTTTCTAAATAAAGAATAAAAAATAGGGCTGGGGGTGTAGCTTGGAAGTAGAATGCCCCTGAGTTCAATCCCCAGTACCAGGAAAAAAAAATCAAAATTATACACTCTCTAAGGGAAAGCAGACAATCAACTTACTATTGCCTGAAAGGGCAGCTGTGTGAGGTGATGAATGTGTTGGCCACTATGGCTGTGGCCGTCAGCTCACAGTGCACACATATGTCAAATCATCACACAGTCACCCTGGTGCCGTAGTGCATGCCTAGAGTCCCAGCTACTTGGGAAGCTGAGGCAGGAGGACCACTCGAGCCCAGGAGTTCAGCGTCAACCTAGGCAACAAGGCAAGGGCTTATCTCAAGAAAAAAGAAAGGAAACAAAGAGCAAGGGATAGCAGTACAGAAGACTCCTAACATTCAGGAAGAACAGGAATAGCATCAAACTAGTTTGGAACCTGGACCAGCTACATCAACACCACTTGGGAACTTATTAAAAATGCAAATTATCAGGCCCCACCCAGACCTGCCAAATCAAGAACTATGTGCTTCAGTAATTACTGCAAACAGCACTCTGTGCTTCAAGCAGCCCACCAGTGACCCCCGCCGCATGTTCAAGGTCGAGAGCCAATGCACTACAACCGGACTGTGACTGCTACATAAAAACAGAAAATCCACTGGAAAATAGAATTCCCCACAGAAACAGCACCCACACTGACTGACTACACTACCTGACCCATCCCTGTCTCAGATGAGGCTGTTTCAAAGCTGAGCCCAGAAAACTTACATATACAAATCTCCAGACCATTTGCTAATGGCAGAACTACAAATCCATGATTGCCAAGTATGCTACTCCATGTGACGTCCGAAAATGCTTAAGAGCGCAAGTTCTAATGTGAAAATTTTATTTTGGTTTTTGTTTTTATTTTGTGGCACTGGGGATTGAGACTAGGAGCATTCTACCTCAAAGCTATACCCCCAGCTCTATTTTATTTTATGGGGTCTCACTAGGTTGATGAGTCTCACTACTTGCTAAAGTTGTCCTCTAACCTGCATTCCTCCTGTCTCGGCCTCCCAAGTACTAGGATTACAAGCGTGCACCACCACACCCAGCTTAGTGTAGAAATCTGGGTCATTGCCTACTAGGTACTTGGCCAAGGGAAATACACATCTCTCTCTAAATGACAGTTTCCTCCTCTAGAAAATGGAGATAATAGTAGTGCCTACATGCCCTAGGGCTGTAAAGGCTGAATGTGATACCACTTGGAAGTGCATTAGAATAGTTCTTGGCCCATAAGTACAAAATAAATGTTAGTTATTACTAATCATGTTAGCTTTCTTACATATATTATGATGAAAATGCAGACAACTTTTTTTTTTTTTTTTTTTTTTTTTTGCGGTACTGGGGATTGAACTCAGGGGCATTCTACCTTTGAGCTATACCCCCAGCCCTATTTTTTATTCTTTATTTTGAAACAGGGTCTCACTAAGTTGCGGAGTGCCCCACTAGGTAGCTGAGGCTGGCCACGAACCCGGATCCTCCAGTCTCAGCCTCCCGAATGCTAGGATTACAAGCGTGCGCCACCACGCCCGGCTCTGCAGACAACTATTTAAATGATCACAAAACACTGTATTTCAGCCGGGCATGGTGGCGCATGCTTGTAATCCCAGTACTTGGGAGGCTGAGACTGGAGGATCTGGGTTTGCAGCCAGCCTCAGCTACTTAGTGAGGCCCTCCGCAACTTAGTGAGACCCTGTTTCAAAATAAAGAATAAAAAATAGGGCTGAGGGTATAGCTCAGAGGTAGAATGCCCCTGGGTCCCTGGGTTCAATCCCCAGTACTGCAAAAAATTTTTAAAATTTAAAAATTTAAAAATGTATTTGGCTAAGAATTATAAATTTATTACAGTTGGGTGTGGAGGTGGCCACCTATAATCCCAGTACTTGGAAGGCTAAGACAGGAGGATCAGGGGTTTGAGGACAGCCTCAGCAAGTAGTGAAACTCTCATCAACCTAGCAAAGACCCTGTTTCAAAATAAAAATAAAAATAGGGATGGGGGTATAGCTCAGAGGTAGAATGGTTAAATCCTTAATGTCTTAATTAATTAATTAATTAATTAATTAAGGCTGGAGCTAGATGTGGTGGTGCGTGCTTGTAATCCCAGTACTTGGGAGGCTGAGACAGGAGGATCACAGGTTCAAGGACAGCCTAAAGTACTTAGCCTCCACAATTTAGTGAGACCCTGTTAATGCCCCTGGGTTCAATCTCTAGTACCACCACCAAAAAAAAGAAAGAATAAAACAGGGCTGGGGATATAGCTCAGAGGTAGAATGCCCCTGGATTCAATCCCCAGTATCAAAAGAAAGAAAAACAAAAAGAAAAAAGGAGCAATGCCAGCTGGGCATGGAGGGCGCACACTTGTAATCCCAGTACTTAGAAAAAAAATGTTTGGTGAGTAACAACTGTTAATGAGTGAATGAATGTATAAATCAATAAAATTTGTAATGCAGGATACACAAAGTACATTTTGTGTGTGTGTTGGGGGGGGTACTGGAGATTGAATCCATGGGCATTCTACCTCCAAGCTATACCCTCAGCCTTATTTTTTTTATTCCTTATTTTGAAACAGGGTCTGGCTAAGTTTTGCAGAGTGCTAAATAGCTGGCCACAAACCTACTACCCTTCTGTCTCAGCCTCCCAAGTACTGGGATTACAAGCATGTGCCACCACGTCCGGCTCAAAATATTTTATGAGAAAACAACTGTAGCCAGCCTTGGTAACTTAGCGAGACTCTTAGCAGCCTAGCATGACCCTGTTTCCAAATAAGAAATAAAATCGGGCTTGAGGTATTGCTCAGAAGTAGACTGCCTCTGGGTTCAATCCCCAGTACCACAAAAAAAAAAAAAAAGGCAATGGAAAAAAGTAAAGTTTACTAGATTCCACTGATAAGTGAAAGCTGGTGTCTCCAAACTACACCCCCTCATCTCTTTTTCTTTTTCTTCTTTTTTTTTTCCGTGTGTGTGTGTGTGTGTGTGTGTGTGTGTGTGTGTGTGCAGTAGGGTTTAAACCCAGAGGCATTTGAGCTACACCCACAATGCTTGTTTTGTTTTGAAAAATAGGTCTCACTAGGTTGTTAAAGATGATCTTGAACATGTGAACCTTATGTGGCACCTCACTACTATGAAGCCCTTGGGGCCCATGTTTTCCATCCCAGGAGTCACTGGGCTGACTAAACAGACCTGGGTCTAGCCACCAGGACACTGGCACATCCCTGCAGTCTCGTACTTCCTGCTCAGGCCGGATGCCTCTCAAAGGCAATGCCTTGGAGATGTGAGAGCCCGTGGGCCCACCGGATGTCCATGCACCATCTGGAAGTCCCCAGAAGTTTATGTACCAAAGGACAAAGTTTTCTTCCATGAGATACAGAAGCTGAGAGGCAAGCTCATCCTTCCTGCCTTTGTTTCTGTTTTTGTTGTCCTTCCTTCCTTTGGATGCATCGTTCTGGGATGCAGTACTCTATACATCTTCCTAGGTGACAGCATCAGGTCAAGCAATCAGTTGTACTTGTTACCAAGGGCAGCCAACTTGGAAATGCACCTTCAACTGACTAAAGACTCACTCTCCCGCCCCTCACCTCTGCTTCCTGAAATCGCATTTCCAGAAGAAATAAAAACCCGTAAGTTTTTGCCTCAAGCTCTAGGTTCTGGGGAGTAGAGCAAACACTGTGAAGGCTCTAATTGTTGCTTCAGTTTTTATCACAAGACCGCACCCTGGCCTGACTTCCAGTGCCAACATCGGCATCTCATTACCTGAGCACTTTCTTTGGCATCCAGAGCCTGCTTTGCACCTGCAAGCTACAAGTGCCTGACAATCAGTGCCTCTCGGCAGTGGCCCTCAAACAGCGACTGACAGGAGCTGGTATTTAAATATCTTAGATTTCTTTTCCTTTCTGAAGAATGAGACACCGAGCCATGGCTTCTACACTGGCCCCAGAGTTCCCTGTGGAGTTGGGTTTTGTTGAAACTAGCTTGATATTTCACCCTTTGGTGGCTGCCTTTCCTTTCCTATCTTACTGCCCCTCTCCTCTACCAATGTAGCCTATGTCCTCTCCAAATAAACTACTTGCACTTGCAGGTAAAAAAGGAGACAAAAGACCCTTTTACAGCAGAAGAATATGGCAGATACCACCTCAATGAAGTGATCAAACGCAGTGCCTCCAACAGTGACCACATCATGTGCTTCCTGGTGGGTGCACTGAGGTCACAAGGTCATGTGGATAGCAATCTATGCTAGTGTCTCTGATCATGAGGAAATACTTAACAAGCTGGGGATGTATGTAGTTCAGTGGAAGAGTGCTTGCCTAGCAGCATAAGCCCTGGCTTCCAAATCAGAGGACGAGGGAAAGGAGGGAGGGGAGGGGACGGGACGGGAAGGGAAGGGAAGAAAGGAAGCAAAGCAAGGCAGGCAAACTGACTACTTCAAAATGTACAATTTCAGCCAGGTATGGTGGCACACACTTGTAATCCCAGCATTTGGGAGGCTGAGACCAGAGGATCCAGATTTGTGGCCAGCCTCAGCTACCTAGTGAAGCACTCCGCAACTTAGCGAGACCCTGTTTCAAAATAAAGAATAAAAAAATAGGGCTGGGGGTATAGCTCAGAGGCAGAATGCCCCTGAGTTCAATCCCCAGTACCGCAAAAAAAAAAAAAAAATGTACAATTTCTTTTTTCTTTTTTTGGTACTGGGGATTGAACCTAGGGTCATTCTACCAATTCTATTTTTATTTTGAAATAGGGTCTCACTAGGTTGCTGAGAGTCTCACTACTTGCTGAGGTTGTCCTCAAACCTGCAATCCTCCTGTCTCAGCTCCTGGATTCAATCCCCAGTACCAAAAAAAAAAGATAAAGAACTCCAACAGCCGGGCGTGGTGGTGCACACTTGTAATCCCAGCATTTGGGAGGCTGAGACCAGAGGATCCGGGTTCGCGGCCAGCCTCAGCTACCTAGTGAGGCACTCCGCAACTTAGTGAGACTCGGTTTCAAAATAAAGAATAAAAAATAGGGCTGAGGGTATAGCTCGGAGGTAGAATGCCCCTGAGTTCAATCCCCAGTACCGCAAAAAAAAAAAAAAAAGAACTCCAACAATTCAAAGAAAGAAAGACAACCCAGCCAGGCATTGAGGTGCACACTTGTGATCTCAGTGCTTGGGAGGCTGAGACAGGAGGATCACAGGTTTGCAGCCAGCCTCAGCTAGTTAGTGAGTGCCTCCACAATTTAGTGAGACCCTGCTTCAAAATAAAGAATAAAACATAGGACTGGGGGCGTAGCTTGGAGGTAGAATGCCCCTGGGTTCAATCCCAGTAAAACACACACAAACACACACATACACACACACACACACAAATTTATTTTTGGTACTGAAAATTGAACACAGGGACATTCCACCTCTTAGCCACACCCCCTGCCCTATTTAACCTTTTATTTTGGAACAGTGACTCGCTAAGTTGCCAAGACTGGCCTCAAACCTACAATTCTCTCTCAAGTACTAATATCATAGACTTATGACACCATTCCTGGCTAAGACAACCCAGTTTAAGGTGGGCAAAAGATTTAAGTAGGCACTTCACAAAGAAAGATACACAAATGTCAATACACTCAGGAAAAAGTGCTCAGCATCATTAGCAATCAAGGACTAACATTGAAATCATGATAACATACCACTCTATACCCATGAGAATGGCTAAAAATAAAGACTAATGACACGGCAAGTTGGCAAGGATGTGAGCAACTGGAACCTTCCTAAACTACTGGCAGGAAACCGGCTGATAAAACTACTCAGCAGCGGAGCCGGGCGTGGTGGCGCACACTTGTAATCCCAGCATTCTGGAGGCTGAGAACGGAGGATCCGGGTTCTCGGCCAGCCTCAACTACCTAGTGAGGCACTCCACAACTTAGTGAGACTCGGTTTCAAAATAAAGAATAAAAAATAGGGCTGGGGGTATAGCTCGGAGGTAGAATGCCCCTGAGTTCAATCCCCAGTACCGCAAAAAAAAAAAAAAAAAAACTACTCAGCAGCGAAGGCAAGCTAGCCTTCATGAAAAAAGAAGACTACTCTAAGGCCAGGGCTCTCCTAGAATCCCAGCCAGTTGGGAGGCTGAGGGAGGAAGATCAAAAGTTTGGGGCCAGAGCCGGGCGAGGTGACGCACGATTGTAATCCCAGCATTTGGGAGGCTGAGACTGGAGGATCCGGGTTCGCAGCCAGCCTCAGCTGCTTAGTGAGGCCCTATGCAACTTAGTGAGACCCTGTTTCAAAATAAAGAATAAAAAATAGACCTGAGGGTGTAGCTCAGAGGTAGAATATCCCCAGGTTCCATCCCCAGTACCGCAAAAAAAAAAAAAAAAGTTTGGGGTCAGGATGGGCCTGGTGGTGCATGCCAATAATCCCAGAATTTGGGAGGCTGAGACAGGAGGAAAACAGGTTCGAGACCAGCCTCAGCAATTTAGCGACATCCTCAGCAATTTAAACCGTTTAAAATAATAATAATAATAAGCCCAGCATGGTGATGCATGCTTGTAATCCCGGTACTTGGGAAGCTGAGACAGGAGGATCCCAGGTTCATGGGCAGCCTCAGCAACTTAGTGAGGCCCTGTGGAACTCGGTGAGACCGTATTTCAAAACAAAATAATAAAATAGGGCTAGGGTTGTAGCCTGGAGGTAGAATGCCCCGGGGTTCAATCTCCAGCAACACACACACACACACACACACACACACGCACGCACAAAATTAATTAATTAAAAATTAATGCTTTTTTAAAAATGAAGCCAGGTATGGCGGTGCACATTTGTAATCCCAGTACTTTGGAGGCTGAGACAGGAGGATCACAGGTTTGTGCTCAGCCTCAAAAACTTAATAAGAAAAACCCAGGCGTGGTGGCCCACACTTGTAATCCCAGCATTTGGGAGGCTGACACTGGAGAATCTGGGTTCGCGGCCAGCCTCAGCTACCTAGTGAGGCACTCCGCAACTTAGTGAGACTTGGTTTCAAAATAAAGAATAAAAAATAGGGCTGGGGGTATATCTTGGAGGTAGAATGCCCCTGAGTTCAATTCCCAGTACCAAAAAAAAAAAAAAAAAAAACTTAATAAGACCCTGTGCAACTTAGTGAGACCCTGTTTCCAAATAAAAAATAAAATAGGAAGCCGGGCGTGGTGGCGCATGCTTGTAATCCCACCATTCGGGAGGCTGAGACTGGAGGATCCAGGTTCGCGGCCAGCCTCAGCTACCTAGTAAGGCACTCCGCAACTTAGAGAGAATCGGTTTCAAAATAAAGAATAAAAAATAGGGCTGGGGGTCTAGCTCGGAGATAGAATGCCCCTGAGTTCAATCCTCAGTACCGCAATAAATAAATAAATAAATAAATAGATAAATAAATAAATTAATTAATTAATTAAATAAATAAAATAGGGCTGGAGGTGTAGCTCAGAGGTAGAATGCCCCTGGTTTTGATCCCCAACACCAAAAAAAAAAAAGAATGCTTTGAGTGAAATCATTATTCATGGTATTTATGTTCTAAACAGTCACTGTAGCCAGACGTGGTCAATGCATGTTTGTAATCCTAGTACTTGGGAAGCTGAGACAGGAAGATCACAGGTTCGCAGCCAGCCTCAGCAACTTAGTGAGGTCTTCTGCAACTTAGTGAGACCGTGTTTCAAAATAAAATCGGGCTAGGGGTGTATCTCGGAGGTAGAATGCCCCTGGGTTCCAGCCTCAGAACCACACAAAAGAAAAAAAGAATTAAAAAATAGGCTGGGGGTATAGCTCAGAGGTAGAATGCCCCCTCGGTTCAATCCCCAGTACTGCAAAAAATAAAAACTTAGAAATAAAAAAATAAACAGCCAGCATGAACACTGATTAGTGAGTACTAAACCAACACTCCAAGGAAATTTGTTAAGGATTGCTCAACAGGTCAATACATAACTTTGTTTAACATGTTTTGTTTTGTTTTTAATACTGGGGATTGAACCCAGGGGTGTTCTACTTCTGAGCTATATTCCCAGCCCTGTTTTATTTTTTATTTTGAAACACAAGATCTGCCGGGCGTGGTGGCGCACACTTGTAATCCCAGCATTCGGGAGGCTGAGACCGGAGGATCCAGGTTCGCAGTCAGCCTCAGCTACCTAGTGAGGAACTCCGCAACTTAGAGAGACTCGGTTTCAAAATAAAGAATAAAAAATAGGGCTGGGGGTGTAGCTTGGAGGTAGAATGCCCCTGAGTTCAATCCCCAGCACCGCAAAAAAAAAAAGAAAAAGAAACACAGGATCTGAGTAGGTTGCTGAGGTTGTCCTTGAATCTGCAATCCTCTTGCTCAGCCTCCCAAGTACTGAGATTACAAGTGTGAACCAACAAGTACAACTCATAGTATTCTGTTAAAGGCATTTTATTGCCAGGTATTGTGGTGTATTCCTATAATCTCAGTACATAAAAGGCTGAATTAGGACCCGGGTGTGGTGGCGCACGCTTATAATCCCAGTACTTGGGAGGATGAGATGGGAGGATCCAGGTTCGTGGCCAGCCTCAGCTACTTAGTGAAGCTCTCTACAACTTAGTGAGACCCTGTTTCAAAATAAAGAATAAAAAATAGGAGCCGGGCGTGGTGGCGCACGTTTGTAATCCCAGCATTCAGGAGGCTGAAACCAGAGTATCCGGGTTTGAGGCCAGCCTCAGCTACCTAGTGAGGCACTCCGCAACTTAGTGAGACTCGGTTTCAAAATAAAGAATAAAAAGTAGGGCTGGGGGTGTAGCTCGGAGATAGAATGCCCCTGAGTTCAATCCCCAGTACTGCAAAAGAAAAAAACAGGACTGGGGGTGTAGCTTGGAGGTAGAATGACCCTGGATTCAATCCCCAGTTCTGCAATAAATAAATAAATAAAATAAAAAGGAATGGGGGTCAGAAGTAGAACACCCTTGGGTTCTGTCCATAGTAAAGTAAAATAAAATAAAAAGCAAAACTAACAAAAAGCACAAAAATGCAACAAGCAAGGTACTAAGTATATCACCAAAAAGACAAGTATGAAGAGTTTGAGAGCCAAAACAATAAGGCAAAGCATCATCCTGTTTGACCACAGCTAGGAACATGTGCATTGAGCAACTAAAACAAAAATTTTTTAGTACCTGGGATGGAAACCAGGCCCTCACACATGCTAGGCAAGTGTTCTGCCACTGAGCTACATCCCTAGCCCAGCAATGCTTTTTTTTTTTTTTTTAAACTCTGCACATTTTAGGAAAGTGCCAGGAGTACTGATTTGGGATACTATAAATAAATGTCAACAACTAGGCAAATTTGCAAATACAGGATCCAAGAACAATGAGAACTGACTGTAAAATTTTAGATAAAACTCCTCACACAGCTAGCTGAGTTAGGTTTTCCATACTCTCATCTCCAACTACACCCAGTTTATACTACACAGTAACAAGTCCTGGCATACATTATACAGCAGCAATATCTGACAGTTTTTGTCACCATGACAAGACCTGCACATGAACACTTCTCTGCTTACTACTAAAATTATTAATGGTCTGATCAGGGTTGAACTGAGACTTTTTTTTTTTGGTACTTGGTACTTGGTATTAAACCCAGGTGCATACTACCTCTGGGCAACACCCCCAGCCCTTTTCTGTGTGTGTGTGTGGTACTGGGAATAGAACTCGGGCACAATATACCTCTGAGCTATACCCCCAGCCCTATCTTTTTTTTTTTTTTTTTCCAAAGAGGGTCTAAGTTGCAGAGGGCTTGTTAAACTGCTGAGACTGACCTCAAACTTGATATCCTCCTGTCTCACTCTCCCAAGTACTGGGATTAAAGGCATGTGCCACCATGCCCAGCTGAACTGAGACTTTTTTTTTTTCCTGGTGGTACTGGGGATTGAACCCAGAGGCATTCTACCTTCGAGCTATACCCCAGCCTGATTTTATTTCTTATTTGGAAACAGGGTCTCACTAGGCTGATGCAAGTCTGACTACTTGTTGAGGCTGTCCTCGAAACTGCAATCCTATCTCAGTCTCCCAGGTACAGGAATTACAGGTTTGTGCCACCAATCCCAGCTGAACTGAGACTTTTAAAAGACAAACTCTCCTAGTAGATACAGACCTGTGCCACCAAAATGCCTGGCCTAATCCCAGAGTTAAATGATGGTTTCCAAAAATTTAGTTTTGGGGAGTTTTTTTGTTGTTGTTCTGTTGTTTTGTTTTGGTACATGGGATTGAACCCAAGGGCATTCTAGCTCTGAGCTACATCCCCAGCCCTTTTTATTTTTTATTTGGAAACAGGGTCTCACTAATTTACTGAGGTTTGCCTTCAACCTGCGATCCCCCTGTCTGAGCCTCCCAAATACTGGAATTATAGGCATGCACCACCACACCCAGCTAAGAATTTAGTTTTAAAATGTTTGTGCCACAGAAACCAAAAAAAAAATCTAGGAAGCCATCAATGTCCTTCAACTAATGGAGAAACAAAATGTGGTTTTGTTTCACAATGGACTGTTAGTCTTAAAAAATTTAGTCCTAGCGGGGCGTGGTGAGGCACACTTGTAATCCCAGTACTTGGGAGGCTGAGACAGGAGGATCACAGGTTTGAAGCCACCCTCAGAAACTTAACAAATGTCTCTGAAACTTAGTGAGACCCTGTTTCCAAATAAGAAATAAAATCAGGTTGGGGGTATAACTTGGAGGTAGAATGCCTCTGGGTTCAATCCCCAGTACCAAAAAAAAAAGAAAGAAAGAAAGAAAAGAACATTTAGTCCTAGCCGGGCATGATGGCGTAC
This sequence comes from Graphiurus murinus, assembly GCA_004027655.1. NCBI lineage: Eukaryota > Metazoa > Chordata > Mammalia > Rodentia > Gliridae > Graphiurus > Graphiurus murinus. The sequence goes on from PVLC010023261.1 coordinate 18,429, forward strand.
GCTTGTCATCCCAGTACTTGGGAGGCTGAGACAGGAGAATCGCAGGTTTGCAGCCAGCCTCAGCAACTTAGAGAGGCCCTGTTTCAAAATAAAACAGTGCTGGGAATGTAGCTCAGAGGTAGAATGCCCGAGTTCAATCCTCAGTACTGAAAAAAAAAAAAAATTAGCCCTGATATATGATACATGTGGATGAAAGAACACTGAAAATATGAGACATGAAGTAAAACCTGACATAAAAAGCCAAATATTGTATGATTCCACTTAACATCAAACAACGACAACAGGTAAATTTATAGACAAGAGTAGAAGAGCGTTGCTGGGAGTAGGGAGTGAAGGAGTCTAATGGGCTTTCCGGGTTTCTTTTTGAGGTGGTGAAAATATTCTCAAATTAGATAATTGTGATGTTTACGCGACCTTGTGAATGTACTAAAATCCACTTAATTGTACATTTTAAATGGGTGAGTTTAATTGTGGAGAGACATGCCTGAACGTTTTTTAAGGTTTACAAAAACTGAATACATGGCTAAATGCCAAAAATTCCTTTTGAACACTTCATTCCTTCCCCATTTCTAATTCCATTCAGCGACGGACACTGCTGTCAACAAACAGCATTCACAGGAGCATCTCGCGCCGCGCAGGGATGCGCCGAGGACCCAGACGCGGCCGCCCTCCCCGCGGGGGTCGTGGCGCGTGTGCTACTCGTGTCCCTGTCCCTCCTAACCAAACTGGTGCGACGCCCTTATCCCGGACCCCTTCCGGACTGCGCTAACGAATGAGCACGGGCCTCTGGATTCAACATCTCCAGGTTGAGACCCGCCGGCCAGGCTCAACCGCCGCCCCAACTGCACGGATCCGAACCTGAGCGCCCCACTACGCACAAGCCGGCTCCGGAACCACCCACTCAGCGCCCCGCGCCCCACTTACGCGCCTGCTCAGTGCGCGGTGCACGTAGGGAGCTGGGTCTAGGCTGTGAGTAAGTGGAAGGGAGCAAGGGAGGGGAGAGCCCGCGCAGAGGAGTCTGGGAAGGGGTGCAAGGGACCCTGGGAAGAAGGTCCACACCCGCGGCTGACCCGGGCGGTGGCGGGGGGGGGGGGGCTTCAGGAAAAGGAAGAGGAGCTGTAAATCAAGTCGGAAGGAGAGGAAAGCCGTAAAGCAGTCCGTCGGATGCCGTAAAGCAATCCGGAAGGGCAGTGCCAATCTCCGTGCTCCGAGCCTCTCGGTTCTCGGGTTCTTTTCCCACCCTATCCTCGCTCTCCCCGACAGCTCCCTCTGGATCTGCGGCCCCTGGCGTCGCCCCTAGCGAGCTCTTCCCGGGGCTGCGGCTTAATGAAAGGCCTTTTGGGGTGGGCTTTTCCCCTGCCAGCCCACAGTACTTCACAAACTCGGCGCCCAGTTAGGAAGCAGGGTGGGCGGGGGAGGGAGCTCTCAGGAGCTGTCCCAGTACCCTGGGGACGTTGCAGGAAAAGAAAACGTTGCTTTCAAGTCTTAAGAAAACGGATATCGGGAAGGCGCTTTCCTGTAATCCCAGTACTTGGGAGGCTGAGACAGGAGGACTGCAGGTTCTAGGACAGCTTCAGCAAGTAGTGAGACTCATTAACCTAGCGAGACCCTGTTTTAAAATAAAAAATAAAGATAGGAGTGTAGCTCATAGGTAGAATTCCTTTGGGTTCAATCTCCAGTGCCCAAAAAGAGTAATTGCCAGGCGTGGCGGCGCACGCTTATAATATCAATACCTGGGAAGCTGAGAGAGGAGGATTGCAGGTTAGAACCCAGCCCAGCAATTTAGCAAGGCTCTCAGTAACCTACTGAGACCCTGTTTCCAAATAAAATCGGGCTGAGGGTGTAGGTTGGAAGTAGAATGCCTCTGGGTTCAATCCCCAGTACCAAAAAAAAAAAAAGAGGCAGTATGTACACCTTTATTCACAAAGCATCACTTAGTCTTCACCAGATAGCATTTTTTTTATTATTTTTGTAGTACCGGGGATTGAACCCAAGTGCATTCTACCTCCGAGCTATTCTCCCAGGTTTGTTTGTTTGTTTGTTTGTTTTGAAACAGAATCTCCCCAGATTGCTCAGAGTCTTGCTACCTTGCTGGGGCTGTTCTCGAACCTCTGAACCTCCTGTCTCAGTCTCCCAAGTACTGGAATTAAAAGTAAGCGCTACCATACCCTGCCAACCTAATAGTATCTTAAATTAGCCAGGCATGGAGGGAATTGACTCCGATGAGACATTGGGGAAGGGAAATCTTTAGAATGTCCCCTAGAACTGTCTCTTGGAATGGATAGCAAAGTACACATCCTACTAGCAATGCTCAAAAATGAATTGAAAAGTTTAATCATTACAATCCCAAATTAAGTGCAAACGGTCATGGTTTATGGTGTTTTGGATTCACGATGGGGTTATGTTCCTATTGATAGGAGGATTCAAGTAACATCATAAGTTGGAGGCTAGCCTGGGATGTTTAGCAAGACCCGTTCTCAAAATAAAAAATAAAAGTGCCAAGATGGGTGTGATAGTGAACTCCTGTCATCCCAGGACATTGAGAGGCTGAGACAGGAGGTTCAGAGGTTCAAAGACAGTCTCAGCAAGTTGTGAGACTCAGTTTCAAAATTAGAAATAAAATAGAACTAGGGGAGTAACTCAGAGTAGAATGTCTCTGGGTTCAATCCCCAGTACCACAAAAGTAAATAATTGGCCGAGATGGTGGACATGCCTGTAATCCCAGTAGTTGGGACACAGGAGGATCACATAGGACAGCTTCAGCAAGTAGTGAGACTCTCATCAATCCGCGAGACCTTGTTTCAAAATAAAAGTAAAATAGGGCTGGGAGTGTAGCTCTGAGTAAAATGTCTCCGGATTTAATCCCCAGTACCACAAAGAAAGTTAAAAAATAAAAAGGGCGAGCCGGGCGTGGTGGCGCACGCTTGTAATCCCAGCATTCTGGAGGCTGAGACCGGAGGATCCGGGTTCGCGGCCAGCCTCAGCTACCTAGTGAGGCGCTCTGCAACTTAGTGAGACTCGGTTTCAAAATAAAGAATAAAAAATAGGGCTGGGGGTATAGCTCGGAGGTAGAATGCCCCTGAGTTCAATCCCCAGTACCGAAAAAAAAAAAATAATAATAATAATAAATAAATTAAGCCGGGCGTGGTGGCGCACGCTTGTAATCCCAGCATTCGGGAGGCTGAGACCGGAGGATCCGGGTTCGAGGCCAGCCTCAGCTACCTAGTGAGGCACTCCGCAACTTAGTGAGACTCGGGCTCAAAATAAAGAATAAAAAATAGGGCTGGGGGTGTAGCTGGGAGGTAGAATGCCCCTGAGTTCAATCCCTAGTACCGCAAAAAAAATAAATTAATTAATTAATTAATTAATTAAAAGGGCAAGCTGGGCATGGTGGCCCACACTTGTAATCCCAGTACTTGGGAGGCTGAGACCAAAGGATCCGGGTTTGTGGCCAGCCTCAGCTATTTAGTGAGGCTCTTGGCAACTAGTGAGACCCTGTTTCAAGAATAAAAAATAGGAGCTGGGTGTGGTGGTGCACTCTTGTAATCCCAGTACCTGGGAGGCTGAGACCAGAGGATCTGGGTTTGCAGCCAGCCTCAGCTACTTAGTGAGGCCTTGTTTCAAAATAAAGAATAAAGACCCGGGCGTGGTGGCGCACGCTTGTAATCCCAGCATTTGGGAGGCTGAGACCGGAGGATCCGGGTTCGCGGCCAGCCTCAGCTACTTAGTGAGGTCCTCCGCAACTTAGTGAGACTCGGTTTCAAAATAAAGAATAAAAAATAGGGCTGGGGGTATAGCTCGGAGGTAGAACGCCCCTGAGTTCAATCCCCAATACCGCAAAATAAATAAAGAAAGAAAGAATAAAAAATAGGACTGGGGGTATATACTATACTGGGGGTATATACTATACTATACTGGAGGTAGAATGCCTCTGGGTTCAATCCTCAGTACTACAAAAAGAATAAAAAATAGGTCTGGGAGTGCAGTTCAAGATAAAATGCCCCTGGGTTCAATCCCCAGTATCACACAAAAATAATAATAATAATAAATAGGGCTGAGAGTGTAGCTCAGAGGTAGAATGCCTCTTAATTCAATCCCCAGTACTGCAAATATATATATACATAAATTATATATATATAAAATTTAAAAATAAAAAAGGCTGGGATGTGTATCAGTGGTGGAATGCCCCTGGGATCAATATCTCTCTCTCTCTCTCTCTCTCTCTCTCTCTCTCTCACACACACACACACACACACACACACACACACACACACACACACTAAAAAGGGTGGTAGAGCGCCTCTTGGGTTCATTACCAGTACTGCAAAAAGTTTTTTTTTTTTTTCCTTTGAGATTTCACTATCTTTCCTATGAAGGTCTTAGAACTCCTGGGTTCAAGACATCCCCCAGGCTTAGCCTCAGAGTAGCTGAGATATGTGTGTGTGTGTGTGTGTGTGTGTGTGTGTGTGTGTGTGTGTGTGTGTGTGTGTTTGATACTGGGAATTGAACCCAGAGACGTCTTCTTCTGAACTTCACTCCATCTCTATTTTATTTTTTTTAATTTTGAAACAAAGTCTCACTAACTTGCAGAGAGTCTTGCTTAGTTGCTGGGGCTGGCCATAAACCTGTAATCCTCCTGTCTCAGCCTCCCAAGTACTGGGATTACAGGTGTGTGCCACCACATCCAGCTCCAAGCTTTAAATTTTATCAAAATTTATACCAAAATAAATTACAGTGGAAGCCGGGCGTGGTGGCGCACGCTTGTAATCCCAGCATTTGGGAGGCTGAGACCAGAGGATCCGGGTTCGAGGCCAGCCTCAGCTGCTTAGTGAGGCCCTCCACAACTTAGTGAGACCCTGTTTCAAAATAAAAGAAAAAAAAAAAAATAGGGCTGAGGGTATAGCTCGGAGGTAGAATGCCCCTGGGTTCAATCCCCAGTACCGGGAAAAAAATAAAAAATAAATTACAGTGGAAGTAAAGGGTGAAATGTTAAACACACTCAGAGACATATAAAGCAAAGTTTTAAATAAATAGAGATGAATATCAGACCTCAGTAAAGAAGGCTTTCAGTTGGAGTGGTGGTGCATACCTCTGATCCCAGTACTTGGAAGGCTGAGACAGGAGGATCGAAGATTTAAGGCCAGCCTCAGCAACTTAGACCCTGTTTCAAAATAAAAAATAAGGGGCTGGAGATTTAGCTCAGTGGCAGACCACTTGCCTGGCATATGCAAAACCCTGAATTAGATCCTTGGTCTTAGGTGGGAAAAAGAGAAACAGTAAAAGTACAAAATAAAAAAATTAAGCTGGGCGTGGTGGCACGCGCTTGTAATCCCAGCATTCGGGAGGCTGAGACCAGAGGATCTGTGTTCACGGCCAGCCTCAGCTACCTAGTGAGGCACTCCGCAACTTAGTGAGACTCGGTTTCAAAATAAAGAATAAAAAATAGGGCGGGGGGTATAGCTTGGAGGTAGAATGCCCCTGAGTTCAATCCCCAGTACCGCAAAAATAAAAAAATAGAGCTGGGGGTATAGCTCAGAGGTAGAATGCCCCTGGGTTCAATCCCCAGTGGCGAAAATAAATAAATAGGGGTAGGGGTGTAACCCAGAGGTAGAATGCTTCTGGCTTCAACCTTCAGTACCAAAAAAAGAAAAGAAAAGAGGGCTAAGTATCATAAAAGTTGAGAAGTAGGTCGTACAGGAAAAGATCTATAAATGTAACTGCCTATATAAAACTTTTTAAATTTCTGTAAGTAAAACCAAAAAAAATAGTTAAAGAGCTGGACTTGGTGCTTCAGTGACTTAGCAAGACCCTGTTTCAAAATTTAAAAATAGGAGCTGGGTGTGGTGGCGCACGCTTGTAATCCCAGCATTTGGGAGGCTGAGACCAGAGGATCTGGGTTTGCAGCCAGCCTCAGCTACCTAGTGAGGCATTCCGCAACTTAGTGAGACCCTGTTTCAAAATAAAGAATAAAAAATAGGGCTGGGGGTGTAGTTCGGAGGTAGAATGCCCTTGAGTCCAATCCCCAGTACTGAAAAAAAAAAATTTAAAAATAGGGCTGAGAGTGTGACTCAGAGCTAAACTACCAGCTCCTCTTGTGTTCCTTTAACTTTGTGTGTGTGTGTGTGTGTGTGTATGGTCCTGGAAATTGAACCAAGGGGTGTTCTACTTCTGAACTATAAATGCAGCCCTTTTATTTTATACTTTGAAACAAAGTTTTACTAAGTTGCTAGGGCCTTGCTAAATTGCTGAGACTGACCTCAAACCTGCAACCCTACAGTTTTAGCATCCCACATACTGGGATTATAGATGTACACCACCACATCCGGCTTCAAACATTTTTTCATGTGTGAGAGATATTGGGGATTGAACCCAGAGGCCTTCTATCTCCGAGCTACACCCCCAGACCTATTTTATATCTATTTTGAAACAGGATCTTTCTAAGTTGATGAGAGTCTCACTACTTGCTGAGGCTATTCTTGAACCTGAGATCCTCCTGTCTCAGTCTCCCAAATACTGTAATTAGAGTCATGTGCCACCATGTCTGACTGACTTATTTCAAGACAGAGTACTGCTAAGTTGCTGAGGATCTCACTAAACTGCTGAGGCTGGCCTCGAACCTGCAATCTTTCTGTCTCAGCCTCCCAAGTACTGAGATTACAGGTGTATGCCACCAGACTCACTTGCCCGTTTCTTAAGAAGGAAAGAAGAAAGCCAGGTATGGTGGCACCTTGTAATCCCAGTACTTGGAAGGCTGAGACAGGAGGATCACAGGTTTGCCACCAGCCTCAGCTACTTAGTGAGGCCCTCCACAACTTAGTGAGACCCTGTTTCAAAATAAAGAATAAAAAATAGAAGCCAGGCATGGTGGTGCACACTTAAAATCCCAGTACTTGGGAGGCTGAGACAGGAGGATCCAGGTTCGAGACCAGCCTCAGCTACTTAGTGAGACCCTGTTTCAAAATAAAGAATAAAAAATAGGGCTGGGGTATAGCTCAGAAGTAGAATGTCTCTGGGTTCAATGCCCAGTATCACCAAAAAAAAAAAGAAAAGAAAAGAAAAGAAGAAGAAGGAGGAGGAGGAGCCCGGCTTGGTGGCGCACGCTTGTAATCCCAGCATTTGGGAGGCTGAGACCTGAGGATCCGGGTTCGCAGCCAGCCTCAGCTACCTAGTGAGGCACTCCGCAACTTAGTGAGACTTGGTTTCAAAATAAAGAATAAAAGAGCCGGGCGTGGTGGCGCACGCTTGTAATCCCAGCATTAGGGAGGCTGAGACCGGAGGATCCGGGTTCGCGGCCAGCCTCAGCTACCTAGTGAGGCACTCCGCAACTTAGTGAGACTCGGTTTCAAAATAAAGAATAAAAAAAAAATAGGGCTGGGGGTGTAGCTCGGAGGTAGAATGCCCCTGAGTTCAATCCCCAGT